>QLOK01000601.1:0-14753 GCA_003313805.1 Tricholoma flavovirens
AAGGACCTGCATTAAAACCTAAAGGTAGATTGACTCTGTTATCTGAAAGTATGACACTTGCCACCCATCGGAGCACCTGCTCAAGTCTCAACCATCGTGCTTGTACCTCCAATGAGAGGAGGTACCAGTTTCCTTCCCTGATGATCGCTATGTTGCAGTATGAGCAGATCAAGTGCTCGAAAATAGGGTTATTGAAAGTCGTTGATTGTGGAACATATGCCAAGTGTGGTGAGCAAGCAGAGGCCCATCTGAGCTTCTTAATTTCTCTAGGATGGTGGATTTCATCGTTATAGACATCAGCATAAGCTGGTATTGCAGGGAGATAAGTCATGTTTGGAGATGAATAAATGCTGCCATCTTTTTCGATGAAAACGGTTGGTCTTGAGGCTATATTTCTCATGATTGTTATCAAAACTAACGGCTAGTACAATGAATTAAACCTACCCATGGTATATTACTGATAAGTTTCTCATAGCAGTTGCAGAGGTAGTTGTGTGGATCTGGTGTGGGTTTCTATGTGTTTGTTTGTTTGGTCAGCACCTGGCCGATATGGCGTCTGTGTAATTGGCTGATATGGCATCTGTGTAATGTTGCCATACAAAGAGTGATATATATAGGAAATGTTACAAAAACTGTGAACAGACATCCCAAGTAAATATTGTTCTTCCCATGATTATTTCCAGCTCTTTTCGAACAGCTTGCCAATCTTGCCAATCATTTCCTGGTAGCAAATTCAAATCCTCATAATCAGTTTCTCTGTGGGGTGTATGGGTTCGGAGAGGTACTATGCCACATTCCTCTAGATCAGGAAACAATCTAGCTAAGAACGATGCTATAGGTTTGATATCGTCTTCGTGAACTTCAGTTGCTTCACTGATGCACAACACTTGAAGCTGAGAAAAACAAGCTAGTGTCTCCAGATCGCCAACCTCAACAGATTGAATCTCGTCCACCCAATCAAAATCTCCTCCATCGTCTGGACTGATATGCATGATCAAGATCCGGAGTGTATCATGATCACAATGGTTGCATAGTGCCTTGATGATTTTCTGCAGCTTTCGCATGCTAGGCGTGTATTCCATGCCACCAATATCGACATATTCCAGTTTAGCTTGGCCAAGGGCTTTGAAGAATTTGCATTGGCAATCACCTTCGAATAAGACTAAAGATAGTGTGAGGCATCGGAGGTTATGGAAATGGAGGGAGTTTTCTGGCGGTAGTTCGATTGCTTGCATAGCAAAGATCTCCAGTGTTGTGATCGAATCGAAATGAGAAAATTGTATGAGCTGCTTCGGATGAATATTGACGTTACGAAGGGTAGGTTCTGCCGGTGCACCGAAATCTTTGCTATTAACAAGATATAGCATGCAGGAATTGATTTCTGTCAGCGCCATTGGAGATGTTCCATGAAAAGAAAGTTTTTGCAAGCAATGGAATAAGTAGTCGTTGGACCGCCATGTCAGGGATGCATCAATGATTGCATTGTACACGTTGTTGTGTATCACAACACGGTCCTTACATCTTCCTATGCTTTCATTGAATGAGGTGTAAAATTTGAAATCAAGCTCAGTCATGAGTTGTGCACAAGCAGTAAATTTGTTCCAATCGGAATCGGTTGGAGTGGAGTTCAGAACCTATAACATGTTGCAAGATAAGTAGGGCATTCACCTGGATGATATCAAGCGTACAATTAGCTTATCACCTGCGATTGGCAGGCAACGCAGTAGCTTCTTCAAGTCATGGTTTCTTTTCCAAAGTTCTTCTAATGCTGGTCCAGCGGTCCTTGTGCACACCAGTGCAAGATCTAGAAGATCTTCTATCCCACAAACTTTTAATGCAATGAGTTGCATGAGCTCCACAGCTTCTAGGCATCGTTCCATCAAAGGCTGCGTTGAAGAGTAGGTGTAAATATGTACAAATACACTTGATCCCAAAATGACTTCTGATTGTCTATGATGTTTCAAGGATGGCCAAGGTACTATATGTGTGTAAGTTTTACGATTCTTGTATATTTGTAGATGCTTTTGTTCTCCATAGAGTGAATCCCAATCCTATACTGCTCAATTTTATGAAGAGAATGTTATCTGCTGTTTAACAGTGCAGGGATTACTTAAGAGCCAGCATATGAATGGTACAATTCAATGCACTTGGTAAACATTATCTGCAGTTCAACTGCAAGGAGCCGCCAAACGCTATAAGGATGACCGGTGCCAGAAAAGAGACTTGGGCGGGCAGTCCAGGGCCAGCCCACCAATGAATTGAACATAGAATTATATGGCCATCATTCTCTAGCTGTTGAACAGCAGGGAAGAGGTCAGTAGCAGATACAAGATACAAAATCAACGAAAACAGGTTTTGAAGAACCAATTATCAGAAAATGCCAAAATTCAGTTGTAAAGAACATAAAATTTCAATGCACTTCCATTGGGCGTATACTCCTGAAGCAATAAGAAATCTGGTCTGTTAGGTTCAACCTAGCGGAACAAGTATAAAAGACATAATGGAACAGGAGAGAGGTCACATGCACCAAATATCGACATCTCTCCCCCCCCGAGAGATGTCGATATTTGGTGCACACGACTTTTTAGTCTTGCCTTGTTCTCAGCAGTTCAGCAAAAAGCAGAAAACTCCAATGAAGAATGATCATTCCACACAATTGAACTGCTGAGAACAAGGCAAGATGTCCACAGAGAGCTGGCAGTTCAACACTGTGAGAAATAAGGCAAAGTGGAGCTTGTTCCCTATGAACAACACATCGAGAAACCTTGGTTCAACCACAGGGAACAAAGGTGGGATGGGAATGGTCGGTCATTTGACCAGAAGTTCCTGCAGTTCAACAATGAGGGAGTATAAGTAACATAGAGCCAGTGGGTAAGGAACACTGACAAGAGTTGCATCGAATAATAATCACTAGAGCCAGCACCGTGGTCCTATTCTCTGCAGTTGAACTGTTGAGAGTTTTAGAGTAGCTTTTCCAAGGAGAATGCCACATAGAAAGGGTCATATGCTGGAGGTCTTCTATTCCACATGGCCAGCCGAACTACCGAGAAAATGAGAGGGCGATAACGTTCAATGCACAAAGACCCTAAACTGTTGAGTTTGCTGTAGAACGTCTCTGCAGTTGAACTGCTGAGAAGTCACTAGCTGCCGCCATAGGAACCGCTGCGATTGAGCACTGTACATGCTTGTGAGGTGTACACGTAATTAAGATATTAGCTTAGTGTTCCCTGCAGTTGAACCGCTGGCAATGAGGGTTGTAGACACACATGTAGATGAGATAGAAGCTCAGCATTCCCTGTGGTTGAACCACTGGGAATAAGAGATAAGTATGGTAGACTTAAGCGCAGCCTACTATGGTGACAAGTAACCGTCTGCTTTCACGGTTCGTGTTCATATGTGAGTTGGCATGAGTTGGTAACAGGGTAAGGGGTGGATATGGGGATGGAAGGTCATTGTCAAGCTAAAACATAGAAAGAATAACATTTTGTTAGAATAGTTGAAGTGAAATAATTAACTTACTGTGGAAGTCTTCAATGGGGGACACTGTCATGGTGAAAATACCAGGTATGATCTATAAAAAAGGAAGGGTAACATTAGTAGTGAAAACACGAGGCATGACTTATCTTTCGAAAGGTAACTTACTATGTGTGCAATGCGGTGGAGTATGATCCCTGTGCATGCCTCCCCTTCGGATGGATTGAACAGATGTAGAAATTCTCTGCAGTTCAACTGCGGAGAATTTGTTGGGTGCCATGAAAGGAAAGGATGGTCACAAATGAAGTCACAACTGTGGCGGTGCTACCTTTGGGTTGCATGTGACTTTTCAAAGTTTACCTTGCACCACAAACATACTCTCTGGGAGCCTCATTCCCAGCAGTTCAACCGCAGGGAGTACTACTCTAACCATGTTTTCTACATGTCTGCTTACTCTTTGTTCCTTTCTGTGGGTGCTGTGTTTGTCGCTGGCGCTTGCTCCTGTAACCGTCAAATTCTCAGCAGTTCAACTGCAGAGAATGTCTACACCCCTCTCTATCATCTGCATACATTCCCGCCATGTTACGCTGTTCCTAGCATTTTGACTGCTAGGAACTCCCGCTGTGTCTTCATTACCTGCCGTTGAATGACATGTAACGCTCTTTCCATACTGGCGCTCTTGCATATTCAAACACGTTTCGTCGTTACCTGCTGTTGAACAGTGGGTAATGTTCCTTCAATACCAGTGATCTTATCTGATTCATCATCACTTGCTGTTTGAAACATTTTGTTATAATATTTGAAGTAAAATAATTAACTTACCATAGATGTCTTAAATGGGGAGTCATTATCATGGTGAAAATAACAGGAATGTGCTATATGAAAAGAATGGTAGATTAGTAGTGAAAAGACAAGGGGTAATTCATTCGAAATGTAACTTACTATGCGTGCAGTGTGGAGTGTGATCACCATGCATGCTGCTCCTTCAGATGCATCAAACAGACATAGAAATTCTCTGCAGCTGAACTGTGGAGAATTCAATGCATGTCGTGGAAGGATAGAATGGTTGCTGAAGGTTGAAGGTGTACTGCCGAGGCGTGATGATGTCACAACTGTGACAGTGCTACCTTCGGGATGTGTGTGTGACTCTTCAAACTCACTGTTTGTCTTACACCACTCAGAGCCTCATTCCCAGCGGTTCAACCGCAGGGAATACTACTCTACCATGTTTTATGCATATCAGCTCCATGGTTACTGCATTTGTCGCTGGCGCTTGTTTCTGCAACTGTCAATTCTCAGCTGTTCAACTGCAGAGAATGTCTATGCCGTGTTCTATCATCTGCGCTGTGTTCTATCGTCTGCACCATGTTCTATTGTCAGCGTACTTTTGGTTCAAGTACATCCGCTTACTCACTGCTTCTTTCCCACAGGCACTGCCTTTGCCACTGGAGTTTCCTTCATTGGGAGTTTACAGCAGTTGAACTGCAGTAAACTTTGTAGCTTCCTGGCCTGGCCTTCCGAGTGTTCACGGCTGTTCAACAGCAGCATATTCTGATGCTCCTGCTTCTTGGTGTGCTCTCAAATTCCAGAGGTTTGTTTGCACGTTTACAGTAGTTGAACTGCTGTAAATGGGTCTCTATGCTATGCATGCCTATCGAGTTCCACGTTCTATTGTCTGCACCATGTTCTATTGTCTGCGCCACATTCTATTGTCTGCGCCACATTCTATTGTCTGCGCCACGTTCTATTGTCTGTGCTGTGTTCTATTGTCAGCGCTGCATTCTATTGTCAGCGCTGCATTCTATCATCAGCATAATTTTGGTTCAAGTACATCCGCTTACTCACTGCTTCTTTCCCACAGGCACTGCCTTTGCTACTGGAGTTTCCTTCGTCGGGAGTTTACAGCAGTTGAACTGCAGTAAACTTTGTAGCTTCCTGGCCTGGCCTTCCGAATGTTCACGGCTGTTCAACAGCAACGTATTCTGATGCTCCTGCTTCTTGGTGTGCTCTTGAATTCCAGAGGTTTGTTTGCACGTTTACAGTAGTTGAACTGCTGTAAATGGGTCTCTATGCTATGCATACCTATTGAGTTACATTCGTCAGCTGGTTTTTAGTCATTCCCAGCCATTCAACGGCAGGGAATTTCTATCCAAGGTGTTTACCATTCGATGACAGTTGTTGTTCCCTGTGGTTGGGAACATAGTTACAGGCAGATGTTCTAATGCCAGCATAAGGAATTCCTATTCAAATGAATTGGAACTGTTGCATCTTCAGTTGCACTTTCTCGAGTCCATTTCACCATTCCATTCACACTGTGCTTTTTTGTTTTCTGCAATTGAATCGCGGTTTCTTGACACTAATTTATTGTTTAATCAATAATATTGCATCATTCCTTGCAGTTCAACTGCATGGAATAACCGTCTTTCTGCTGCATTTGCTACTTTTTGCATTCAAACATCCTAACGAAGTCATGTGCGCGAAATACCGACATCTCTCGGGGGGGGGGAGAGATGTCAATATTGCGTGCACATGACTTCGTTCTCCAACCATTTGGTCGTTCATTCTTGTTCCACTAGGTCGATCTTGATGGGAACAACCTCTTAATAGTTCGAGTGTATAATCTCCATGGAGGAACCTTGCTTTTTTTATTCGTTGGGGCCTGAAACTTGCTATTTTTGATTTTTTGGCTGTTCAACGGCTAGAAAATCCTAGTTTTATTATTCTTGTATATTGAACTTTTGAAATCATTTACTTTCTTTGAAGTCCGTGAATCGGAAATTGACTTACCATTAACTGACTTTACGTTGTACTAATACATTAGGAGTTTTGCTCCCAGTATCTTGTGTAATTCCTTCCACCACTTAGACGTGAATTTGGAATCCCTATCACTTACAATGGAGCTGGGTAGTCCATGCAATCAGACTATTTCTCGGAGGTAAATCCATGACAGCTCAGATGCTTTCATTTTCATATTCACCAGGACGAGGTGTATCATACTCGTCATGCAGCATATTATTACCCAAAGATAATCATACCCTTTAGATTCTGGGAATGGGCCTACGAAGTCCATTCCAATTGAGTCCCAAGGTTTAATTGGAATAGGAAGTGGGTGTAATTTCCCCAAAGGCTTCTTGGTAGAACTTTTGGACTGTTGGCAAGGTTTGCATGTCTTGCAGAACTCGTGCACATCCTTATAAAGTTTAGGCCACCAATACCACTGTCGGAGATATTCGGCGGTGTGCTGATCGCCGAAGTGACCAAGAGTTGAGTGCACCTGGTCCAAAACCATAGTAATGATTCTTGGTATCTGTGGTATACACAGCACCTCTTCATCTCGTACGTTCTTGCGCCAGACCAGGTCATCGCATCGGGTGAAATCCCCATGTTCCCCTGGCTTATTCATAACAATAGAGAATAGTGCATCTTCTCTATAACCTTCTCATACCACTTTCAGGAAGTCGTCATCATCCATAATGGTCGGCGCCTTTTCTACTGCCCTACTGAACAGCGCGTCAGCTAGTGTCATATCCTCGTCATCACTGGTACGGGGTTCATCCATACCATGGAAGATCGATGGGGTACCCTCATTTTCCTGTGCCTGTGACTGAGTGTCTGCCTCAGCCATGGATTGAGCTTCCAGATCACGGTCTTCTTCCTGTTCTCTTAAACAGCAGCTCCATCTTAGTTCAGTACTGTGGAGAGCGCATATTTCTATTATGTGCTCTTTCATTTCATGGAAGTGAAGGCCTGGGAGATCTTCTCCCTGGGGGTCCATACGTGCGTCCGCTTGCACATAATCATGAACCTCATGGGCTTCATCTATTCTGTCATTCTCGAAGTAGTGGGATAAGCAGTCCGCTACCTTATTCAACTTGCCCTTGACGGATGTTATGTCAAATTCAAACTGTGACATGTAATCCATCCACCTTCGTTGATGGGGGGATAGGTTAATTTGCATTTTGAAGAACTCAAGTGCTTTATGATTGGTGATAACGTGAACACAATATCCAATCAATTTGTCTTCCCACTTGAGGAGTGCCTCAAGGATGGCTAAAGTCTCCAGATCATGCACAGCATAATTCTGTTGCGCTGCTGTAAACTTCTTTGACATAAACCCAGCTGGGCGACACTGCTCCCTGGCCGTACATTGCACCCACTCCAGATCTCGATGCATCGCAAATGAGCCAAATGGGTTTGTCCGATCTGGGATCAATAGGTTTCACTATCGGAGTTTTATAACAGATGCATTTGATCATTTCAAAGCATCGTTGGTGAATAGGTCACCATGCGAACGGGGCTCCGTTCCGGGTGATGGTGAGTAGTGGGCTAGTATATGCAGTAATGTCAGGGAGGAAATTCCCAACGTAATTCACTAGCCCCACAAATCATTGTACGTTGTTGTAGTCCCTAGGTGTTCGCCAATCATGAATACAGGCTATTTTGTCTGTATCAGGGTGGATCCCCTGGTCATCAATAATGTGTCCGAGGCAGTCAACTGTCTTGGCATATAAGTTGCATTTGGACCATTTCAAGTAAAGGGAGTTTTCCCTCAGCCTGTCTAGAACCACCTCTAGGTGGTGTTCGTGGTCCTCAGCTGAGTCCGAGTATACAAATATATTGTCTAGATATACATACATAAATTTTTCGATTACATCTCGGAATATTGCTGTCATAAGATGTTGGAATGTAGCAGGGGCATTGCAATCCCCCTGCTGCATCACTAAACTCACATAAGTGCCCGATATTGTGGCAAAGGCCGTTTTATCAATGTCCTCTAGCCGTATGCACACTTGGTCATAGGCATTGGATAGGTCAATTTTTGACCTAATCTTGGCCTGTGCGGCATCCTCATGGATTATATCCTGGTCTGGTAAAGGAGTAATGTCCTTCACCGTGTTCTCATTGCGTTGTTGGCCATCGACAACTGTACGAAGCATGGTATCTTTTTTTTTGGGGATGCATAGCATGGGAGCCGCTTGGCTCATGGCTCTGGGTTCCCACCAATCAGCATTAACATACTGGTTTATCTTCTCATGGAACTGTTCCCTCAAGGAGTTGGGGCAGCGCAGAAGATAGTAATGATACCATTTATTGGGGTCAATCAAGTTTATTTCATGATTGACCTCTCGCCAAGGAGGAAGTTCCTCCTTCGTTCCATTCATTATGTCGGCATAGTCATATTGCCAATGCTCCCTAAGATGGGCATGCCCGTCATCGGTGTTCTCTTTCACCTTTGATTTCCCCTTCAAACCAGGTGGTCTACCTGGTGAAGGTTTCTGTTTTGTTTCGAACCGCATGCGTAGGTTATGAAATCCATGTTTGTGGTCCTCTTTATGGGTCCGGAGGCAGACTGAGGACAGTTTCCTCAGGTCGTCAGCAGTTGTCCCCACGGAGTATGTAAAATTATCAGGTGAAGATATTTCATCTGTTGTTGCTTGGCGATAGCATTCATCCCTATGAGGGAAGGTGCTTCTCTCGTGAGCTTGCATTGATGTGATGACTTCGTTCCATTCATCGGGCATGTGGGGGTCATATGGCCAATCATATTGAGGCTTGGGAACTGGTCTATCCCAGAACCGTCCGGTACCCGAATCAGTACTTGAGTTCTGATCTGGTTGTTTGTTTTCATTCTGAGAAATTTCTTGCTTAGTGGTCATTAGGTCTTCTACCTTCACTTTTGATGATGTAGGTTCACAGTATTGCAGTTCAGGTTCAGCAAACTGCAGTATCTTCCTTGGTTTTGGTGCAAATGAGTGTCTCATTTGCTGTTTCATCTTGGGTTGTTGTTCCAGGTTGTCTGGGACTGTTGTATTTTTTGTTGCCGCTGTGGTCTCAGCCATAGACAATCTGGGTTTTGTCGTTACTGAGGTTGGTTTGGGGGATTTTTCTACCATTTTTTGCTTCGCTGAGGGCGGTTTCCCCCCCTCTTGAATAGCACCCTGGTATTCTTTCTCAGTCATCATTATTATATTTGCACCCTCGTGCAGGGTGTTTCCTGCCTTTAGTGCATCCTTGTCTGGTATTTCTTCCATGGCAACCTTCTTGGTCGCCGTTGGAAGTCAATCCTTAAGTTTATCAGTAGTTCTATGTTGACAAGCACGTTCATCAATATCCTGTTCCTCAACTGGAGTGGCAGATGTCGCTACTCCATTTATAATAACCTGGTTGGATTCAAAATCCAACTGTACCTTATTATCCCACATAAATGGGGTCCCAATAATCATATCATAGCGATCAAAGTTCGCTACGTCGAGGTATATCATTCTATCTACCCCGGCCAGGGGTTACCACCCAGGTTTCGGTTCCATAATTAATGGTGGACCAACTACCTATGGTTCCTAACTGTAGTATGTGAGGATTTGATAGTGGAAACACTGTCAGGGCAGCGACATGTGCAAATGCAGGTGTAATACCTGAGGTAGTGCTCCCTGAGTCCCACAATGTCCATGCTTTGCAGCCACCTACAGTTACATATGTGGCCAGGCAGTGTTTCTTTCCTGGGGGATATACAGGGCGCTCACGAGCAGTCTTTTCTGCTCATATTGCGACCTTTCACATCCGTATGGGGCAATTATTCTGACCATTTCTATCCTCAGGGAGCGTACCACGTTCCTCGACTACTGGGTCCATAGTGCTGATATGTATAAGGTCAAACTTATAATTAAGATCATTGTAGTCTTCGTTGAGGTCAAGGAGCAGGTTCTGCTCCTCTAGTCTATGGTCCATGGTATTCATATGCATGGACACCATAAAGTCAGTACCAGCATTCTCGTAGTAGTTATTACTGTACATATGAGTCATCTGGTACTTCGATCTCGATGAATTCTTCATCACGGTCTTCTCCATCTGCAATCTCAGTCAGTCTGGACTGAGCCCCATCATTATCTCTCATTGTATTGCTGCCATTACCAGATCTCGATGGTTCTTTGGTATGAGCTGCCTGGAGGTGTACCTTCGGTTGGGGTGGCCTCTTGCAATCCTTGGCTTTGTGGCCCTTCTCGCCACAATTGTAGCAGATGAAGTCCAAGATCACTTGAGCCTTCTCTGTGTTCATTACTGCTGGTGGCGCCGAGGGTGCATGGTCATCCATTGGGGGCCTACTGGTGCAGGCTCTATTTTCCGTACCAGTTCGTGCTCTCATGGTTGTTTGGCAAGTGTTATTCCCACCGTTATCATGCTTAGACTCAGTTTTTGTCTTAGAATCAGAGTCTTTGGCTTTTGTAGTCTGAGTCCTTTTGGTACCGGAGGCGGATGACGCCTCCTTCATATCTGATGTTGATTGTCCAGCTGCCAAATGGTTGTAGTGGTCCAGAGTTTTCTTGCCATACTCATGTTGTTTGGCTTGGGCCACAAAGTCATCAATAGTATTGACTTCAGGTGATAACCCATCAGTAATAATAGGTTCACGAAGGAATTCTGGTATTCCCTTCAGGAATGTCTCCACGATGAAGTAATCATTGGGGTAGACAGCCATATTACTGGCATGGTTTAGCAAGGTGTCATAGAACCCTTGCACACCTTGCTCAGTGGTATATTTGGCTGCCAGGAAAGCCTTTTGGTCATCCTGCATAGTGGATGAGTGTACAAACTGGTCATACAGTCCAAGGACTATCTCCTCAAATGACCATTTAAGCTGTCGGCAATTGATGCTCACCGTATGTCGGTGGTACCATTTCTTCGCCTTGCCTGATAGGAAGCCCAGTAGCTGGAGACAACATTCACGGTCTCTTTCAGGGCCTCCATATTGCTCAGCCTCGAGCATCACCAACAAGTTGGTCAACCAAGATTTGAGATCTCCAAATTTCGCTGACCCACTGTACATGCTGATGAATTCACCATCCATCTTTGGCACCTTGCTTCCCTGGGGATTCTGTAATCGAACTGCCAGGTGTTGTTGGATCAGCATCAACAGTCGTTCATGCATAATGGCACGATGGTCTCTAGTATACCTGGTGTCGAATACCACAAAGTGGAAGCATGAGGCATAGAGTGTAATGAGAGCGGTTTATTTAAACCTTATCAAACCAATCACATGACCAACACATCACATGATATCACGAGACTGCGCAGTAACGATGTCATTAGCAGAAGTAGTAATGCATGGCTTTGGCATGACATCATTAGTAGCATGTAGGTAGTGAGGCAACTGTGCTGCAGTGGCATGAGGTAACCACATGTAATAAGGTATATAATGAGTGAATACAACACCGAAGAACTCTAGTCGAGTTCTCTCGGGTAATCCACTAAATCCTAGTGTGACAGCTTAAGACTATAAGACCTAACCCCTCTGCTTTTCTATTGATTCTTTTGTGGGACCTTGCTTTATCCTTTAGGGTTTAGTGTGTCCTGACAGAAGAACTCAACTATCTTTCCGCAACCTCCCACTATTCGATTGCCTATGGACTCTGGAACGGATACGCATCACCACCATCCCTTTCCTTTCTCCTACAACAATCACCCCCTCCCCTGACAAGAACAGGCCCTCACGCAGACTAGCCATCTACCTCTGTACACTTCACTTACCTTTCACATGCTTATGTTTTCTTTCCCTTTCAGATCTGATAAGTGTACTGTCACTATAACTAGCCAGGGTTCGTTTGCACACTGAGTAACGTTGAGCCTGACTCAGTGGAGAATACCTAAAAGGAGCGCTGGGTAGATCTTCGGAGAAACCCACCTCGCCGCTGCAGACCATGTGAATAGTAGGGTCTGGACGGTCTAGTTCGCAACAGCAGTGCGCTTCTACCTTCCTGCGCTGCCGAGTAGGTCTGCTTGCTGGTTAGCAAGAAGTGAACTACACTGCTCCCAGCATAACAGGTTATTTCACGCCTAAGGTCCTATCCAGGGTTGTGCGCCCGGACCAAGGCACTATTGGATTTCCACCACATTCCGACCACGCCATCCGTCACCGGCCATCTCTGACATCACCATTTACCACACCACACCCACCACTCCTTTATCACCGATCTCATCCCTACCTCACCTTTTCGACATGGCAGAAATGTCAGAACCGAGCCATATCCGCCCAATGACAGCAGAGGAGCAGATTAGTCAGCTCAAAGAGGAACGTGACGCAATCATCGCACAGTTCATGAGCATGAAGGAGGACTATGATAAGATGAAGACGAAGGCCGAGAAAGGAGACAAGCGCCGATCACCAAAGATCACGACGCCACCCCCCTTCACTGGCAAGATGGAGGACGTCGATGCATTCCGCACTGCATGCTACATGTACATGCGTGGCAGAAGCAACGAATTTCAGAATGAGGAAGAAAAGATCATTTGGATCTTATCATTTTTGCAAGGAGGCACAGCCCTCAAATGGAGAGAGGTTGCCGTCCGAGAAATTATGGACGGAACAATACCATTCGAGACGGCAAATGAATTGTTGGACACAATCAAAGAAACATTTGGAGATCCAAATAAGGAAGATTCCCATGTCTTTAAAATCACGACCATGGTACAGGGTGATAAGACGGCGGAGGCCCTTGATGATAACAGGCTGGTACAACGAGGCGAAGAGATTAGACCGCCAATGGAGACAGGTGAAGTTGGAGGAACAGATGTTCTCTAACTACCGATCAGGGCAGACAAAGGCCCAAACCACCACAAAGCCGCAGGCAACTGCACAAAACAACAAACCGGCATGGAAACCGTTTTGGCAAAACCAACCCAAAACCCAGCCAACCACAACAGGTAAGAAAGACCCCAATGCAATGGATATTGACCGAGGCACGCGGCCACCGCCCAAGTGCTACAAATGCGGACGACCCGGCCATATAGCTAGGGACTGCAGGTCCAGGCTTGATATTCGAAACATGACTTATGACGAAATGGCGGGATATTTTAAAGAAGAGGCTACGAAGAAGGATTTTCCCAAAGAGTCAGTGTGAAACCTCCCCCACTTGGTACTCCGAACCAATTTGACGGACTGACGGTTGACAATACAGACTCTGATAGTAGCAATGATACACTAGTAGATCCTAATGTACACAACGGCAAGGGGTCCCAGACATCTGGGCTTGGCGCTCCAGAAGCATGCTTAATTCCTTGTAATACACAAAGTAAAGTCAGCCAGAAACCTAAAGAGGGAGTAACACAACGATGAATTATTAGATCAGCACAAGTGGAATACGAGGTGATGATGAACATTTCGATCACCACGCTAGACACACACACCACTATCAATCAGAAGGCTTTGCTCGACTGCAGAGCAACTGATCTATTTATTGATCGAAAATTTGTACACGCAAACAGAAGAGGGACAAAGAAACTCCCATACCCGATCAAGGTGTACAACATGGATGGAACGGAGAACAAAGGAGGAGCAATAGAGGAGGAAGTCACATTAATGATGTCACATAAAGGACATAAGGAGAGAGCGACATTCGAAGTCTGTGATACCGGAAAGGCCACAATTATTATAGGCCATTCATGGTTGAAAAAGCACAACCCAGACATTGATTGGACCACAGGTGATGTAAAACTAACACGATGCCCATCGGAATGCAACGTGTCCATACGCGCAGCCAAGAAGAAACACAAACGGAGAAAGATCGCTCAGAGGTGGATGTATAGAGTGACAATGGAAGAGGTCGACGATGAGGAAGAATATGCACACAGAAGAGGAGGAGTGACAGAAGAAGATGTGCTTTTGGAAGAGAATGACATAATGGAGGAACACATCATCAGGAAAACGGAACGACCAGCCTCATGGGGAAACCAAGATCTTAACCCCCAAATGAGGCAGGGTGAAGAAAAGACCGTGGAAGAGATGGTGCCAAAACAGTTCCATAAATACCTAAAAGTCTTCTCAAAGAAAGCATCGGAGTGGATGCCGGCCAGAAAACCGTGGGACCATGCAATTGATTTGAAACCAGATTTTACACCGAAAAAGGCAAAGATTATTCACTTATCTCCAACAGAACAAAAAGAGGTAGAAGAATTCATAAACAGCCAAAAAGAAAAGGGGTACATCAGGGACAGCAAATCACCGCAGACATCCTCAGTATTTTTTGTGCCAAAAAAAGATATGAAGAAGCGGATGGTTCAGGACTACCGATACCTGAACATGGGCATGATCAGGAACAATTATCCTTTACCACTGATCAACAAACTGGTAGACAAAGCGGGAAAAGCAAAATATTTCACAAAGCTTGACCTACATGGGGATACACCAACGTGCGAATAAAGGAGGGAGACGAATGGAAAGCGGTGTTCACGACGCATCGGGGAGCATTCGAGCCATTAGTGATGTACTTCGGATTGATGAATAGTCC
>QLOK01000604.1:8670-29369 GCA_003313805.1 Tricholoma flavovirens
TGTCATCACCATTGCCATCCTGCCCACATCATTGTTGTCCTGGGTCATTGTTATCATCATTCCACCCACAATCCACCCCACAAGCAGTTGCTCATGAGGCTTGGGGCAGGTGGTGTGTCATCCATTGGTTGTCATTGTTGTTGTTGCCCTGTCATTGTTGCCCCATCATTGTTGTTGTTTTGCAGCAAGGAAGGGGGGTTGTCATTGTCATCATTGCCCAGAAAGAGGGAGGGGGTCATTGTCATTGTCATTGCCCAGATCAGAAGAACCCCCTTGCTCGCGTTTGCAGCAAGGGAGGGGTTTGTCATTGTTGTCATTGCTGTCCCCCCTTCATCGATGGTTGTTAGCACCTGCTATCCACCCTGCAAGCAGTGGCTTGCAGTGGTGGTGCCAGGTGCTGGGTTGTTGTGGTCCCTCATCATTCCTGTCACCTGTAGTTGCCCAGAATAGAATCAGAAACACCTTCACTCACATTTGCAGCAAGGGAGGTGATGGTGGTGGCCATAGTTGCCCAGAGTTGTTGTCATTGATGTTGATGTTGATGGTTTTGGTGTTGTTGATAGTGATCAACAATGTCAGATGATGGTGCATGTGACCAGCTGTCAGTACCTGAACCCATGGAAATGGGTATGGTGTTGCCCAGGTATGGCATCTCACAACCCCTACCTGTACCCGAGTATACCCATAACCACATTGTCACGGTGTTACCCATACCCATGTCATGCCTTAACAGTGGTGCTACTTATCCTTGTGTGATCTGCCTTATCACCCCACACCACCCCTTTACACTACCTGCCACTAAGAGGGCCAACTAGCACTAATATTAAACCATTAAATAATACTACTTAAATTTTAGATACACTTAATTGAATATGGAGATTGCCCTGCCAATAACATTGAAAATGGGGGTTTATATATCCCCTCCATTGTGCACAGACCATTTGTCCTTGTTGTGCATGCAAATGTGTGTCCACAACATTGTTGATTGTTGATTGTTTATATATTTACACATGTTTGTACATTCACCACAATGCACCTTCAAGTTGCCAAGTTGCTTGCACTAATACTATAGGTATGTTTATTATTTTTTGTTCTTTTCCTCCTTTTTTTATTTACTAATTGATTGTATTTAATTGTATTATAGGTTTATGTAATCAACAATGACAGGGATGGGAAGGTGATCAACAAACAACAGCCATCACCACAGTACCAAGAACAACTGCCATGAGCAACAGCTCGCAGGGTGGGAATGGGTGCCACTTCAAAATGGTGTGGCAATGGCAATGCTGCCACAGTGCCACAGAACAACAACAGAACAATGGGACTGCAGGGGACAACAGAACATCAAGATGACCGGAGACAAGGGGGAAACACCAAGGAAGGGTGAAAGCAAATGAAAAAAGGCCCAAGAGATGTCATTTGATATCTCTTGGGCCACTGGTAAGTTTTTGTTTTACTTGTTTCATTATTTTACTCCTAACAATCCTTTTATGTACTAGAATACCACTACTACTACAACAATGATGATGACAGACAACAAAATTGACCAGCACCTGCCACCACCATTGTGAGCCCCTGCTCTCAAGGTGGATCACAGGTGCTCAACAATGAACCAACAACAATGGGGACAATGACATGGGGAGAGGACTGTGAGAGGGGGAACAACGAACAAAGAGAGGGGGTATGACCACGAGGGAGGGGAATGACAACAGTGAAAGGGGGGATGACAATGAGAGGGGGGAGGACAATGAGANGGGGGAGGACAATGAGAGGGGGGAGGACAATGAGAGGGGGGAGGACAATGAGAGGGGGGAGGACAATGAGAGGGGGGAGGACAATGAGGGGATGATGACATGAGGGGATGATGCAAGGGGGGGTGATGACACCAACACCAGGCCCAGGAGATGCTCATTTCCTGGGTGTTTTTTTTTGTTTTTTTCTGTGGCCCAGGGGACACACCTCTCCTGGACCTTTTCTTTTTTTCTTTTTTCTTTCATTTCTCTGGGCCCATGCCTATGAGCACCTGCTCATAGGGTGGTTTGATAATTGTTGTTAAGTATATAATTAAATAGATGTACTTTTGTTAGTATGACCCCTGATGAAACCAATACCTGCTGTGACCCATGGCTTATGACCCATGGGTTGCGGGTATGGGTAGATGTGGGTATGGGTACAGGTATGCTCAAAAGTACCTGCGGGTTACCCATGCCATTGCCTACATGTAAAAGACCAGTTACAACTGACTGCACCCAGTTTTCATCAGTTTTATAAATATCTTCAATACCTAAGACTGCAACCAATAAAAAGACTGGACTGTGGTTTGGTTCAGTTTGGTTGCCAGTTTTTTTCAGTTGCATAGACTGGACTTTTAAACACTAAGTAGGGCTGTAGGTCAACTTGGCACTGTGTGCCATCATTTGCAAAATGCTGGGGGCAGATTCACCAGTGGGGGAAAGGTCATCATCATTGTTGTCAATGATGTTGGCTGTGCTGATGTTGGCTGTGCAGGCATCATCAGTGGTGATGTGGCAGCATTGGATGGGAAGGGAGGGCTGGTAACAAGAGCAGTGGTAGCTGGGGGGTCTCTGCAGGTTTGTGAGCTGTGTTGCACATGCTAGGCAGCTCAGTGGATGTCCCTGCATTGTTCAGCAGATGCAGCAGTTTGTCATTCAGTGCTGTTTGCATAATGCCATCAGCAGAGGAGGTGAGCATTGTTTGAGTAGTCACCAACTGCTGTTGTTGGTCATCATCTGTCTGCATCACCATTTCATTGGTGTTGGGTTTTTCAGGGTACCCTTAGCTTTTACTGCCTGTATTACTTTGTCAAATCCTTTGCAACCTGATATCCTTCCTGATGACCCAAGTCCATTCCTCTCTCTATTCCTTCTCCTATTCCCAACTTCCTGCCTTGCTTTATACTCAACTTCTCTCCTTTGTCCAATGCTCTTAACCAGAGTAATCTAAGGTTCTTGCTGTCACTAGTGGCAGCTGCCCAGTTGCAAAACTGGGCTATAGCCTTGCAGTCTGCTATTTCAAGAAAGTGGCAGAAGTCATGGCAGGCTGATGTCAATTCAGATGCTGTACTTGCAGCACCATTTGTGGGTGACACAACAGCTGTGCAGTTTTTCTTTTTGAGGACTTCTTCTGGTATCCAGGGCCAGGCATATCAAACTGTTATACTATGGGCTATGGTTTACAGGTTACAGTGGACAGTTTTCAGTGACAGAATAACAACAGAGTTCAGATGTAGAGAGAGGCCTGAGAATAGACAATAACTTTTTAGAAAAGCCTGAGAGAGCAGCTAGCAGCATGTTAAAGCACAAACAACACTCTCATCACCAGGATGAAGATAGGGATCCACATGGGTAACACATGGGTAGTTTTGAGCATACCCATACCCATACCTGTGGTCAACCTGTACCCACAACCCATGGGTTGTCAAGCTACAGGTCAGGTGGGTACAGGTTGACCCCCCATCTCCCATCCTATAACAGCTCCTGCATCTCAGGAGACTAACTGCAGGCTCCCTTGAGTGCAAGAGCTGATGATGACAATAATATTGCATCGTCGTTGTCAGGGCTGGGGAGGGTTCCACCCTGCAAGCAGTTACTCATGGCAGTGTTGGTGTGGGCCTGTTTTAGGTATAACCAGCTAAAGTTTGTAAGCATCAAACAGACTGATACACCATGATCTGAAAATATAATCAAAAACAATTGAATACCAGAATGAATATGCACAGCCACAATCCCATGAGCTGAACAAAATGCAAAAACCCATTCATGAGTAGGGTCCAAGTTCTCTTATCTGTGTAAGGCAACACAAATATGAGACAATGTGAGATGTGAGATTTTGAGTGTTAAATATTAAATGAGTGATCATAAATTGAATAGAATATTAAAATCAAGTTAATTACAAACTAGTTCCTCAAATAGAGTGAACTTGTACTGAAGTGCCAATCAGGAAACTGTGGAGATGCTGGTATTTCCAGTCAATAGTGACAAATAGCTATCAAAATGTTATATAATGAGATCTGATTAAATACTTTTATCTTTACACTGCAAGTAATTTATTACCAGAGCTAAC
The DNA here is from genome assembly GCA_003313805.1 of Tricholoma flavovirens. Taxonomy (NCBI): domain Eukaryota; kingdom Fungi; phylum Basidiomycota; class Agaricomycetes; order Agaricales; family Tricholomataceae; genus Tricholoma; species Tricholoma flavovirens. The sequence continues at coordinate 12,754 of QLOK01000604.1, forward strand.
ATTCCAATGTTAAAGCAATATTTGAGCTCTGGGGCATCTTATACAAGTCTGAGGGAGTATTGCAAAGCATGGTAAGTATTTCACAATTATGTTGTAAAGCTGAAAAGCTATGAAAGTATCCATCACTCTTGTAGCTAACTGTAGTTCCATTGCCAGAATTGGATCAAATATACTCAAACAACTTAAAACACCAATAATGCACAGATAAATATTTTCAGATGAACTCAATTCAACTTTTTAATATGGTTATTTGTTGCCATTGTTGCCAAGAGTATGAAATCAAAGAGGTTTGAACTAATTGAGACTGCACAGCCACAACCTGGTGGACTCAGCAAAATACAAAAACCTGATCAAGACCTCTGCCACAAATAAATAAAGGTGTGTGAGTAAGCATGTAAGAACAAGTAAGACAAATGAATAAACAAAAATTAAGTTAATCAACATTACTGAGTCAATAAGGTTGTTCACAGTGGCCATTTTTGAGTCATTTTCAATGACATGAAAATGAACCAAAAAATGATCATTTTTGAAAAAGCGAACTCTTCCCTCGCTTTTGCAAAAATGATCATTTTCGCTTTCATTTTCACATTCCATTTTCATTGTTCTTTCAAACTCCGCTCTGACACCTAATTGTTTTCAGTGACCACCATCAATGACGATGCCCCTCCCCTCTATACCTCTACCACCACCACCACAACTCTGTCACAACTTGCCACCACTCCTCTGCCCCCTCCCACATCTGCAAGAACTGCGAGTGGCCACAGACAACCCATTTTGGATGCAACAAGCCCAAACGATGGCAACCCATCATTTAGGCTCTAGGTATACTTTTTTTTTGTTCGTTTCTTCTTTTTATAACCTAACTAATTGTAATCTTTCATTTTTAGGATCTATACTATTGGTAACAACAGGCACTGACATGGCACAACCCACACCCACACCCACCCATGCTACATCCAAATGGGATGTGAGGGTCTCAGTTAGTCTTGGAAGATCAGGAGGGGCTCTGAGACACCCATGGAGGGGACACATCAGGTAAGCAAAAACATCCCTGTCAGTGCCATGTCACTTATACATGGCAACACCCCTCAATAGCTGCAGGACCTACAGCTGATGCAACACCAGGTGACAGATGACACACCACCTGCCCCCAGCCTCATGAGCAACTGCTCATGGGGTGGATTGTGGGGGGAAGGATGACAAAGCATGAGCAGCAGCAGCAATGAGCAGTGGGGGAGGGAAGACGACAATGATAAGGAGCAGGGGGGAGAGTTACAACAACAAATGATGACACACCACACCACCCCAGCCTCATGAGCAACTGCTTGTGGGGTGGATCGTGGGTGGAACAACACCAACAATGCCTGATGGCAACAACAATGCCCAATGGCACCCACTCCACACCTATGAGCAACCACTTGTAGGGTGGATTGTGGGTGCAGCTAGAATTCCAGGTGCACAGAGATGCCAGCACCCACCTCCCACCACTGTGAGCCCTTGCTCACAGGGTGGATTGGGTGCTAACAGTCCTCCACAGTGATGAGCATCCAGCACCCCCCACTGTCAATGCCAATGCCAATGCAGGACAGGATGACGACAGGGACAATGATGCCCATGGCACCAGACCCCTCTGCTATGAGCAACTGCTCATAGGGAGGAAGGCTGGTGCATATGGGTGATGACAGAGAGGGGGACCAACAATGAGGGTCAACAACAACAGCACCCCCCCACCACTGCTGTGAGCAACTGCTCACAGGGTGGATATGGGGTGTTGAGAAGGCAACATGATGGGGGGCTGACTTGCAGTGTGACGCAATGGGAGGAGCCACCATATGGTATCATCTTCTTTTCTTTCATAGTTATTTTTGTCGTAGTACAAAGGAGTATATAGCATAGTGTAAAGGAATGCATAATTGTACTACACACTATAAGTTTGAGGACTACGAGGAGACACTACCAATTTTAGTGACCAGCTCATGAAAATTTCCACCAAGTTGTTTAAGATGGAGTTTGAATGTGCTGAGCACTGCCAGAGGTTGGTAAAATGCATTTTTACTTCATTTTCCAGGTGTTTGCATTTCAGAGGGTTCACAGTAGCCTTTTTCACTTCATTTTTCACATCATTTTTCGGTCCATTCTGATCATTCCTCTGCCAAACACCCGAAAATGATCCAAAAATGAAGCCAAAAATGGCTACCATGAACAACCCTAATTACTAATTAATAAAGCATCTCTAGAGTAGACTATGTAAAAACAAAAAAAAATGAAAATGGTATTATTTTCCAGTCTCCTACCCAGCCACAGTTCTGGGGTAGGGAGAAAGTGGTACTTGATTGAAAATCAGTAGAGGATGTATTTTTAGAAGAGCTGGCAACTTCCTCAATTTCAAACTCCCTACTCTTAATTTCTCCAACCCCTCCACAGCAGCTGGCACTTTACAACTGTAAACAATTCAGCCACGCAGAGATGTACTTCCTCATTTGGATAATATACTCATGTTTATGTTTATGTCGGTTGTGCTTCAAGCGGTTCTTGATATCTTTGCATGCCACTCAGAATTGACCATATCTGATTTCATTCTGACTCTCTTGGGAGACTCCAACCTAAAGACACATCCATATACTCTAATGCTAGTGAAAGACACATCCAATATCATCACAGCTTTGTCTTGACATTCTCACTCAGCTGGTTCAGCTTTTGCTTGGGCAAACAACATTGTGAAGAAAAAGTACATTGAATCCATCAAAGAACTTACTTGCAATGAAGATTGGCATTTCAATGCCAGCCATGCATCTGCTCAAGATCTCAATGATTTTTTCATTGAAGACATGGCACTCAAAATGAAGTCTCTAGCCCCAGACCTTTGGAATATTCTGGGCCTCTTGCTCTCAAGTGACCAAAGATCTCAGAGACAGAATAATCAGATAATGGAGGATTCTGCGGCAGGAGATGATGATCTGTGGGAAGGATTGCTGGAGATCACAATGACCAATGATGGTGAAACTGTAGATGAGAACAGGACCTTTATACAACTAGATCCTCATAAAAAGGCAGTTCAGTGTGATGCAATCTGTACAATCGTATGTCATTGGTATACCATTTATAAAGTAGATTGTTGATGAGCTTCTGTAGAAATGAGTTGTAATGCTCAGTATCTTGATGCAAAGCCACAATGCAAAGTGTAATGCACTGGAAAGTGTTTTCGGCATATTTCTGCATTCAACAAATACACCCAAAAAGGTTATACAGGCACTTGCCCACATGGGAATTTCTATTTTGCCATTGGCAATCCAGACTGCTATACATGCACTCTCCATTGAGACCTACCAGACACTCTGAGATATGGGACAGACACTCCTTGCTGGCTATGCATATGACAACTTCAATGTTGACTTTAAAACAGTTACCCCAATGATTGAAAAGGCCAGTGACACTTTGACCCACCTCACTTCTGGTACACTCATAATGCTTGAACACAGAGTTACTCAAGAGGATTTAAAATGCTCCAAGGAATTGTGGAACAAATCTCCTCTGAACCCACTCCTTGCATCACTGCTTCCTCCCCATACATGCCATGATCTTCTCAATCTTCATCCTGAGAAAGACCACCCATCAGGCTTAATGTGTTGTGAATGCTATATCTCTTGGAAATTTGAGTCCAATCTTCTTGAACATGGCCCCGGTTATTTTAGGAAATTCAAGCAGACATTCTCCCCTGTTGAGATTGTCGAACAGATTCCAGTCATCAAGCTTAGATCAAGGAGGGATCAGAGATCCATATGAAGAGGCTGAGAACACCAAATGGAAAAGGACACACATATGCCAAAAGATCTCAATCTTGAAATATGTTGTTCTTTTCTTTGGTGACCTTGCAATGAGTGCATCCAGGGCATGCTTCAGCGCTGCTCGATTGAAGGGACACCCTGGCATCGATTTCAATTTGTTGTCTTCATGATGGGCCTATTTCATCTTAAAATGGCCTGTGCCAACACTATCTGGCAGATATTTATCAAGCCCATATGTGCCTAGGGGGATAGTAGCAGTTTGATGGCATTTGTTGCCTTGTATCATCCTTGTGAAACAGGAAAGATTGGATCAGGTCCAGGTTTCCACTGCATGCATGAAGTCATACAACACAATGGAATTGCCTTATGGCTTGATGTCTGGTGGACTGAGGCAAGGCTTCGAAATCCTAGCTGGCAATCTCTTGATGACTTCACTGCATCCAATCCCACCATGGAGGCAATCCATCAGATGGTGGATTACATGGCTGCACATTATGTAGTGGGTGGAGATGTTGACATCTTCTCTGTGTGGAGCAAGGCAGCTACAGAACGTGATGAGCAGAATGAGAATGTGCTGTTGATGCATCAATATTTTCTTCTTTACAAGGAGATGACTTACATGATGAACCAAGGTGATGTCGGCAGGGTTGAGACATTATTTCCTCCATTGATTAATTTGTTCTGGGAAAGTATGTCCATCTATCCTGATCCAGATTTATATACTCATGGACTCCACTAGACATGGAGTGCATTACAACATGCTTGTGAACCCAACAGGGACACAGGGAACATTTCGAGGTGTTGACTGGGTGGAAGAATCAATGATTAATCTTTACACAAAGGCATGTGTTCATCGGACTAGAGAAAATGTATGACATTGGTTGTAGCACACATTTGGTGGCAGTGGGTCTAATTACACCAAGAGCCATGTTATAGAGGAATCAGCCCTTATCAAGATTTATCATGCATGTCATAATAACTTTGAGCATAACTTTTGTGTCAGCTCTCTTACCAATCGACATGCACCACCTAACATGGAGAAAACTCTTGCAAAGATGGTGCTTTACTTGGATGAACACAAGCCCAACCAGAGACAAGCAGGTTGCAAGTCCGCCCACCATATTTCTGACATGCTTGATCAGGGTGAACACCTTATATTTAACACCCAAGCATATGTGGGAGCTATGAATGATGAGGGAGTGGACCAGGCTGTTGAAGAGGAGGATCTCGTGGTGGAGTTCTGGTCATAGGAATTCATAGCATCGTAAATAGGGTACATGCAAGCACAGATCAGTAGAAGTGAATAGGTGAAATAAGTTCAAATAACATCGTATGCTGATGGTAGCAAACTCATCGTGGCAGGGTCTGCATTCTCCTTATGCACAGGTGGTACCGTGACAGCTACGAGATGATGCTTCTGCATCGTGCTGTAGTGAGGACAGCTTCGATTTGATGCTGCAAATAAGTTACATAGAATATGTCATTACAATATTATCTTAATTAATGCACATATATGATCTACCTTACTGTGCTATCTTTCATTAGCAGAGGATGTATAAGAATTTGACATGTCATACTAAAGATTTAGCTTATCAGGCCTTGTATAATATAGTCTAATATTATCATTTCCTCCTTGGTTTCCTGATGGACTTGGACATTTCATCGATATGTGACCAAACAACGTTCATTTTCCCAACTGCCATGCCAACCAACGATGCACCACATTACCACTACCACCATCGACAATGCCGCCTCCCTTCCTCCTATCCCTAGAACCAACAGCAGAAACAGTTATCATCATTTGGGCCCCTGGTAAGTTGTTTTTATGTTCTTTGCTTTTTATTTGATTCAATTAACTTATATTTTTCATTTCTTATAGGTTTTGATTTATAACAATGAAGTGACACCCATACGACAACAGCAGCCACTCACAGGACCATGGAAGCACCCCCAACAACTGCTGCAAGCAATTTCTCGTGGTGTGGGAGCGCATGCAGCTACAAAACAGTGAGAGAGTGGCAACACTGCCACCAGACCAAATGGAATGGAACAACGAGACGAGGGGGAGACAAGAAGGCAAAGCAAATAAATAAAGGCCCAAGAGACCTCCCCTGACATCCCTTGGACCATTGGTAAGTTTTTTTTCCTTCTCATTTCATTATTTTGTTACTAACAAACTTTTTTAGGTACTAACTAGAGCTGCTGATGATGATGAGAGCATGACAAAGCCAACCCAGCACCTGCCACACACTGCTGCAAGCCTGCTCACAGGGTGGGTTGTGGGTGCCCAACGATGAGCCAGGGGTAGAGGGATGATGACAACAGGACAGCCAGGAAAGACAATGGCAACAGGGACGGGGACTGCAATGAAATAGGGACATGGGGACGACAAGGACCAGATGGAGGAAGAGACAATGACAGCAGGGTGCAGATGATGGTGGCCAGGGGACGAGGAAGGGCAGGGGCGAAGGACAATGAATGACAGGACAACAATGGTATGGATGAGGACAGCAGGAAGCACCAGCAGAGAAAGAGGGCAGTGACAACCCAGGGAAGGCCTGATGCCCAGGATGACCTGAGCACCCCACCCCACTGCTGCTCATGGGGTGGATTGCAGGTGGTTGATGATGAACAGGAACGAAGAGGAGGACAATGGCCCCAGCATCTGTGCCTGCCACTGTGAGTGACTGCTCGCAGGGTGGAAAGCAGGTGCTAATGGACGACCTGAAAGACAGGGGACGAGCAAGCAATGAGCAAGTGCTGAAAAACGGTGGGGTGACCACAAGGACAGCAGCGGCAATGTGGTGCAACACGATGGTACTGCAGGCCCATGCCCTCCCTCACATCCTTTGTGAGAGGAGGGGGTACTTTAGTTTTATTTCTTTTTACACTTTTAATTTTTTTTCCCACACAGTTTGTAAATAGATAATAAATATACTGTAGTTGGATAATTGTGATGCTCAACAATTGAATGAGCCTCTCAGCTTGGCTCAGCAACCCCCCATGTTGTGGGGGTACCATACTTTCTTTAATGTAGTTTTCTATAATGTTTTACTTTTTCAAAAGCTGATATTGAGCATTCTAAGTACTACATCCCTCTCAGAAAGATTTGTAAGCATTACCTTTTTGGGATGGGCTGTGACCTGTGACAGCCAAATAATTCAAGTTGAAGTTACCCCTGCCTGACAACCACCTCCTCCCAAAACCCCCAAACTGGAGAAGCCTAGCGTCTAAACTGTAAAGTACATGTTTTATGTGTTTTTCATGCTGAAACACAGTTTGCTTAACTTTTTCCTCTTACCGCAGGTAGAAAAAAAAAAGTAGATGTGAAGCCTAGGTAAAAAAGTAAGCCCCCAACTTACAGTGCACTTAGCAACACCCTTGCCTGCCCAACACTCCCCTGCAATGGCTGTACACAGAGGTTTACCCACAGCCACCATGGCAGCTTGCACAGGGGTTTCAAGCAGAGCTCACCTGCAAAGCATTGCTGATGAAGGCAAAACCCAATAACTCACCCCTTGCAACACACAGCCGTTGCCTAAAACACTGTAGCCTTGCAAGGCTTGCATCATGCCACTGGTAAGCTGCTAGCTACCACCAAAATGCATTTTCCAATTTTTTTGTTTAGACACACTCCAGGAAGCCCTCTTCCCCATATGACCACCCCCCCACCCCACTGCTACCCCCCAACTGTGCCCCATCCAAACAGAGCTCAACATCTCACCACTCCTTGCTGACTCCATCGCCTGTGAGGATGCCTGCCAGGAAAGGGATGGGGATGACTGTGATGGTGCCACAATATCCTCTAGGCCATCATCCCCTTCAACCAAAGTACCCCCTTCAACCACTGCAGAGACAGCCCAAAAGATGAAGCAGCACACCAGCCCAAGCTTGGTGGGTGGTGTTGAGAAAGCAAGGTCAAAGGTGGCTGCAGCTGAAAGGAAGAGGAGGTTGCGGGTTGCAAGGGCAAGGGCAGCAGGCTCAGAATGCAACTACCACCTGAGACCTGCAATGCGGGTTCACCTTGGGATGCCTGAATCAACAATGGTTGGAATCGATGCCCAGGACCTTCCAGCTTCAAATGGCAGTGCCTACATTGGTAAAAGGCAGATGAGGTATAGGGGAAGGCCTTGGATGCTGGAGGAGCTGAAGATCACTGGGCTGAAGGTTCATCCCTGGGATGGAAGGTGAGCCCCCCAGCTACCCACCCCTCTGCACCCATTTTTTAACATTGAAGAAGGGAGCCTTGCATATTGTTTGACAAGGTGGGGAGGATAGGTGCCTTCCTTGCTGGTTGCCCAGGTTCACCAGATTGGGATGGGGTCTCCTCCCACTCCTCAGAAGTGCTGCAGTGGATGCGACTCCAGGGCATCGAGTCAGGTGCATTCAGCTTGGACGACCTTGACCACTGCGGCAGCAACTTTCTGGCTGTCACATCAGGCGTTTCCTTTGGTGGTGGGAAAACAGTATGCTTAAGATTTTCTTTCGAACCTGTGCTCATTTGCAACATAGAGACCAGGGAACCTAGTTCACAACAAGAAGTGCTGTCAACTCATTGACAAAATTCTCAGCCACCCTGATGTCATCTGCATAGCAGGTTTTCAAAACAGTAAGAATACAGTCAAAACCATAACCCCCTCTGACCTACTTCCGCCTAGGTGTACTGGCATACTATGCACCCAAAATCTTTGTCTTCCTCTGTGATACACTCTGGATTCTCTTTCACCACCACCCTGGCCTTCAACACAATTTCAAGAACAGCATCTTCCCTGCTGTTACCCTGAATGCAGGCCCAGATACCACCTGCCTGGAGCATGAGGACTTTGGCAACGCTGCAGGTTTACACTGTGTAATTACCTCTGGCAGGCAGTATGATCCTGTCAAAGGCAGGCACATTGTTGTCTTTTGCCTTGGGCTAATCATTGGATTTCTACCCAGTTCAACAACTGGTCTTCCCTCAGCAACCATGTCACATGGCAACACACCCATTGCTGAGGGTGAGGTGCACACATTGATTATGCAGTACTGTGCAGGGGGTTTTCTATGCTGGGTGGCCTATGGTTTCCAGTCAGCAAAGTCGCTTGCCTCAACAAAGGCTGGGTGGGATTTGAAGAAGAAAATTGACAGGCCTCCAGGTTCACGGTGGAGGTGGGCTCTTAGTATGTTTTCAAAGGCGAGCGAGTTGCAGAAGAATCAGGTGGAAGCATTTTCTTGGTGACACCATAGGTCCCTTCCTACCTAATTTGACATCAACTGCCTTCCACAGAGAATCATAGGTATTATTGTTGGTCGCCTACAAATGACAAACTTGTATTGGCCACATACCCCATTGCCCCCTCGCTCTCTGCCACCCACACCAAGCACGTTTGCGCAAAAAAGAGGAACCTCATGACTTTTTTATCTGATTACACATAATCCCTGCCTTGAAGCACATTTTTATCCCTGGTAGTGAGATGTTTGAGAACTTTTCCATTCTAGATATGGTTAAAGAATACCTGTAGACATCTAGATTTCCAGCAAAGTTAATTACAAGAGTCTCAGATTCACAATGTGATAAAGGAAATTTCACATCTGACCTGGCCCTTAGCACTCTCAGGCTGTGTACCAAGTCAACTCACAACATAATGTTCCAATTTTACATCAAATTCCTGACAAGGGTCCTGGTATACTCTATAGCATTTTCTGTAATTCCTGTTCACAAAACAATATGGTAAGCAGTCGACGACCCTGCTGATGTGGATGCTGCAAATTCAACATGTTTTCCAAATTTGGAAATCACAGCCACTGTAATCTCATGACCAATTCTGAGCTGGATGAACTTGAACTTGAGCACTTCACCAAAGCCAGTGATGCTGCCCACTTACCAACCTCATAATGGGCCCAGCACCTATGAGCTACCTATTTGTTCAAGCCCTGGATCCTCATTTCTGCATTCTCCACCACAATCTCTGCCGAAGGCCATTAGAGGCCCACCATCAACTTCATCTGAAAGTGCGACATGTGATTGGAAGAAACATAGCAGACTGTCTGCTCCCATTGTAATCCAGACAGAAGCTAATTCTGCAGAGGATCCTGTGCCTTTCTCTTTATTTCCTCACCCTGCGCTATTTCATGTTTCTGGTTCACCCAACCCCAACACAACTGGCCTTCCAACGCCTCATCCCTCGTTGGAATTTCCTGTGACGACATGTCCCTTAGCATTTGACAATGTTATATCTACACTGAAGCCACTTCTGGAAAGGATGGCCGAAGTTTGTGAGCTGTCAATTGATGGTGTCACATTAGACATTGTCAAGGAGTTACGAATGAAGTCCAGAGCATCTAAATTACCAGGCTGGGAGCATCTCAGGTACAATAAGTTTTGATTCTTGACTCCAGGTTGTTGAAAGCCTAATTACGTGCCAGGATTGATTTCTCAGGAGACTGGCTGATTGTCCAATATCCAACATTTGGACATGAAATCATGTCTACTCTCTTTGTTAATCTGGATGTGAAAGATTCCAATGGCTCCCCTCTGTTTTCCCTTAGCAGTAGCAGCCTTCGTTTGGGTGGTTCTGCTGATGTTGATTTGATGGATGGGATCAAGAGCCCTGATTTCAGCCTGTATGAGAATCACCCACAGAAGAAGCCCCTGATGAAAGCATAGCCAACTGTTGTATGGGAGGTTGCATATAGCCAGAATGAGAGAAAGCTCGCTAATGATCTTGGGAGACATGTTGCTTGTTCACTTGGGAGGGTGCAACTAGCAATTGGTGTGAATATTGAGCATAACCATGCTGTGAAAGGACAACCACATAGCCTGAAAACAGTAACATGCATTTTCTGGGAGGTGGACCCTGTTGAAGAATTCATGACATTGGAGGCCTCGAGGTCACCATTGAACCATCTAATGAGGTGTGACTGTTTCACAAAGAATGGCAATGATTCTGTTCTGCCTGCTCCAACCAGATTCTCATGCATATCAGAGGTCCGAGGAAGATACATGAAATTTTTTGTTTCCCAATGGAAGTTGTATAAGGCGAGTTGTGACTGTTTGAATACCGTCACTTTGGTGCTAATATCTAGGTTTCAGAATAGATTGTTCCAGAAGACCCTGCTGGGCCCACATCCTTGTTCATCCTTCTATCGCACTTTGAAAGCTAAGGATGAGGACAAACCTGCAATTACAATACCATTTTCAATGCTTTGAGAAGTTATCAATGCCAATGAGGAGCAACAGAGTTTTATTGATATCAGTCATAACATTACAAAGCGCTCTTGGGGTGGGGACTCTGACAATGACAGTAATGTGGAGGATCTCCTTGAAGATATCCTATGCTTGAAAAAGCGTCGGCTTGCAGGCAACTCATAGTAGATATTCATGCAACTTGCTTTGTTTGTACTTACTATAAACCATGCTCACTTTCCACAATTCTTGCCTGTTGCTTGCAAGACTATCTCTTTTTCTGCCAGTGTTAGAAATGAAAGATAATCCCTGATCTCTTGTCACAATTATTGGACTCAAATGTCTAACACCTGCAATTCTTGCCTATGGCTTGCCAAGCTATTTCTATTTTCTGCCGGTCTTGGACATCAGATGTAATTGTTGACCAGTCATTACAACCATTGGATCTAATGATCTGCATCAGAATCCTTGCAGCACACAGATCAACCCATATATTTCAGTATATTTCAATACAAATGCCCGCCACCCTGCTTACTGCTTACAAACTCCACCTAGTCATACCAGCAACCCCCTGATTTCCTGATGTCATAGGCTCCATTTCATAGCATTGTTGAATCTACTAATTCTCATAGTCATACATTCCCTCATCATCTGTATCTGACTCTTCATGTGCGCTATTCATATTATCTGAATCGGATTCCTCAGACCAGTCTGTCTCATTCTCAGAGTCGCCTTGCCCACCCTGCTGTATATCCTTGTTCTTCATGGCAGAAAACCTCAGGTTGAATTTCAGGTTCCTCATCGTCATGCTGGTTGTGCACAGAAGGGTCAGAACTTGGAGGGGTTGTCTTTAATGGTCAAGTGTGGAGATGGCCAATGCCGAGGCCAGAATGATATTGCATAACCATGTCTCTGTCAACAAACCTAGAAACAATAAGCCCATGTCTCATATTTAAAAGATTGTGACCTGCATTCAGATAGTACATGATCCAGTCACTTGAATCCTGTGCACTGAAGGAAAGACCCTGTTCATTGCCATGTCGGTGGCCACGATGAAATGCTGGAATTATATGGCAGCTCCTCACAATGTCATTTGGGTCTATGAAGCCAAATGTACTGTCTGCTGTGATTAGTGTTTTAAGGTCCGGTCCGGTTCGGTTTTTTGACCCTACTATGGGTAGACCGTAACCGTAACCGGTCTAGGACCCACCCAGATATTGGGGGGACCTAACCGGACCGACTAAGACCGGTCTTTTGCGGTTAATAGACCGAAAAAAGACTGGTTAAGACTGGTTTTTTCTTGTGAAATATGTCATACTATATAACCTATATGTATCTCAACAAATATTACCCAGAACATTTAACCGTTAAATCAGAAGATACACATTGTAACTCCCCGGGGTGTGATCCAATTTTTAAGAGATTCTGTCAAGACTTGACTGAGATATGGCCAAAACAAAAGTGCATTGTATTAGTTTGCAGTTTGTGGTTGCAGTTTGCAGTATGTAGTTACAACTTGTCTGGGCTGTTAAATGAATAAAATATACATGGTACAGATGTTTATGTGTGTTATTGTGATTTAATTGATGATGTCTAACTGTACCCCACATTTTGTAGCACAAGTTATAAGCAATGTTATTCTGATCATGAAAAATAATGGTATTGAAAATGTATTTGGTTATATCTTTCTCAGTTCTTGACCGTTTTGGATGAACCAAGGGTCGAATTCAAGGCAATAAGCAGGGCTATTAGTCAGAATAGCTCACGTGACCAATAACCGGTTAAGACCGGTTTAGAACGGTTTTTTTGGGGGTAACGATGTTTTTCAAATTTGAAAGACCTTAACCTTAACTGCTAAAGACCAGCCCTTAACTGTAACCGCTGGTCCGGTTAATATCGGTCCGGTTAGGTTTGGTTAACGGTCTTTTGATGGTCCTATAGACCGGACCTTTAAACACTAGCTGTGATCAGTGGGAAGCTCAAACAATCAAGTGTACAAGTGCTCCAGCTCCCATAGGGCTGTAGATGATCATACCACCATACCCATACACATTCAAGTCTCCTTGCATGGTAGTCCAGCATTCCAGGTCCTGTATAAATCACATTCACATGATAGATTCTGAGCATGCAAGCATAATGGAATGTGTGGGTTTCTGCATCCAAGTCATTGCTATCTGCCAGCACCATGACGTTACAGTGATTGGTGTTGGGGTTAATAGTGTCCTGACCCTGATGAATGTTGTACATAGTGTAATTGATTTGCATGATGCTATGAGAATACATCTGGTTGTTTTTGAAGTAAATTTCTTCAGACGATTGGCCAATGTTCATATTAGGATTGCAAGTAGGTGATGGCACTGGGAGCCCTGCTGTGCTGGCAGATGAAATCATTTCCTTTGATAGAACATCCTTGATCCGAGGGAGAAGATGACTCTTCAATTTGGGAAGAAATTTCTATCAGCTATGCATCAGATTTGTTATTCAAACATCATGATGCATACACTAACCTTAACAGCTGGATCATCTTTTTGTTGATGGAGAAACAACCCAATATCTTCAAAACTGTTCTCTGTCTGTCCAATGTGATAGTGATTCTCAAAGTTCCCAGATGAAGCTATACCCTGTCTGTTGGCCTCAACTTGAGTGTTTGGCTGTCTCAATTTCAACCTTTTCTTGATGTGTTGGAGACAGGCCTCCCATCTTTTGATTTGAGTGAGTTGCTTGGTGAATGCTCAGCGGTCAGTTCAGTGGTATCTTGCTTTTGGGCTGCGATGTTCAAGTTCACCCTGTATCAAAGTTTAGAAACATGCCAATGTAAAACCAAAGAAGAGTTCTTACAGGCTCAGTGGAGTATGAATCTGTTGTACCATACCATCGAATAGTTTCAACATAGTCTCCAAGGGAATGATACTTAAATGTTTGTAAATTCAGAACCTTGCTCGAGCATGCATCTCCTGAGTTGGAGGCAGGGTTAACTGTATTGCCCTTCCTTGCAGCTTTTTTAACCTGGCATCAGCATTGGCTAGCAGCTTCACGTTTGAGTTCACATGTTGAGTAAGCAGGGCATACATTGTCTTTGAAGCGCTGAAATGCTTCACCAAGCTCTGATGTGACCTGATCCAAGATGTCTAATGTGAGAACAGTGTGCATGCGAAGTTTAGCAAAACTGTGCCAGTAAGCACAGAGGAAGAGTAATTCCATGACTTGCTGATTATGAGGTTCTGGAAGCAAACTGTCAAACACTGGTATTGCGCACTGAAGCAGTCTAGCCTATTAACAAACTGATATGAGTTAATTTTAGGGAACATTCAATACCTGAAGAACATCTTCAAAATCCCTCGTGGCTCGCTTCTTCATTTCAGAAGTGTTAGAGGAGATTTTATGAATTGTGTCCCAGCCAAATGTAGGTACACATTGATATCTGTGGAAATGGTATGTCATCAACAAGCAAATTTTCAGTGAAGGAATCTGACCGGAGATCCAATTCATTGACAAGAGCAGGACTATATGCATAGAGGATACATATGAGGTGCATGAAAAGCAATTTCCATACCCCAAGTTCAAATTCATGCATTAAGTCAACAACCAACATTGGATATAGGTCAAAGTTGATGGGTGCAAGGGCCTCAAAAAAAACATTCTAAGGAGCAGGCATTTCAGTGACCTGGAAGATCAGATTATATGGATTTCTAAGTCTAGCTTACAGATGTTGGCACTGCCAACCAATGGTTCAACAATTCTTTTACTGCTTTACTGTTGACTGCATACTGCCTGTTGTAAATGAGGAACCTCGCCTTTGACATGTCTTTGGTAACACCTGATGTTTGAGTCCTTTGAAGTGTTGAGCACTGCTGACAATCGCATATTTTGCCCAGATTATGAAAGCACACTTTTGGGATCAAGCAGTGTTGACAAGGATACACACTATTTTGATGTATAGAGGATAGCATTACTCTGTGAAAAACAACGAGTTGGCATTGAAAATGTTAAAGGATGTAGTACTGACTTTTCTGGGTAGTCAGCAGAATGCATGAAAAGTCGAGGATAGAATCATCTTTGCCTGCCATCATAACATTTGATCACTATTCCATGTTCATAAGCATGTATGAATTCATCATTGAATAGAATCTTCAGTTGCTCATGGAAGAAATCACGATGACAATGGGTATAGAATTCTTTGCTGGGATTTGTTTTTCCACCAGTGTGACAGGTTGCGAAATCCTTGAATTCATCAGCAATCTAGATACAAAATCCGTCAGCCACAAAACAATTCAAAAAATAAGATACCCACATCTTCAAAGTAGGCTATGTGGCAACAAAGGTTACAGGATGGCCTACATCTTTGATATTTAGACTCGTTCCTGAAAAAAAGGTAACTTGGCATTTCCAAATGATGTTAACTGAGTGGCATCTGACCAGAGCATGAGTACTACAACAATGCATTGAAGATTGCAGCCTGGTTCCCCTGGTGAATCTTGCAACTCTCAGTGAGCCTGAAGGAATGTGCTGGATGTGTAGGGCTCACCATGTATGTGAACAGGCTTATTTTCTGTAACAGGGCTAGTCCAGAAAAGATCGTATGGTTCGTAATGGAAATGTTCCACTGAGTGTATGACTTTTTCTTTGATAACTTCAATTAAAGAACAGTGATATAACTTGGCACTGCAGTATGAATGTACCCCAGGATAACCTGTATGTGAATGGAAGGGAACAGAGATTACAACAGGAGTAGAAACCCTGCCAGCATCAGCATCCATCCATTCCCACTCTCCATCTGGCTCGCTACTTCCAAGGATAGAATTGATGCATGTCCAATCTGTGTCTCGGACATGAGATGGGGTGTATTCTGGATCACCAACGATGTAAAGCAGTCTATTGAAGCTATCCTGAGATTTCTGGATGCCATCAGACCAGAACCAATCACCAAGAAGCAGCGACTCCTTATTTGGGTATGGATGATAGTTGGTGGCTTCTTCACCTGGAATGGCAGCAGGATCAACTGTAGCCCATAAGTCAGTGGATGTGGTGGCATTATCTGGATCATGTGATGATAATTCTGTCAAGTAGAAGTGGAAGTGGCATGACAAGCTGAAAACATTTCTTATGCTATGAAACACCTTGAAGACACAGTTTGAGCCGTCACCACTTTGTGATGCATCATCTTGACTGAGTGGTGTTGATGCAATGGAGTGCATGTCACCAGTTGGTAGATCAAACTGTAGTGCTGGGGGTGGAAGGTTTGGTGGTGGTTCAGGTGGTGTATCAATGTAGCACTTGGGTTTTTCAATGATCCTTCTTGTATGACAAATTGCTAGAGGTTGATCCTAGTTCAATTTTAGCAAATGTTGTTACAGTATTTCGCCTCAAACGTACGTCCAGCGGAACACTGGGGTGTATGATGTCACTTATATCTGTGGGCTGACTTGGCGAAGGTTCAGGTTTGGGTGGTGTGTGTTCAGGTTCAGGTGATGTGCATTCTGGAGCAGAGAGTTCTTGAACTTGAACTTCCTGTGACAGTAGCAATCAGGCATCAATCTGCCATCTTTTCTTTCCGAACATGAGAGCATTGCACGTTCTTTCAGTAAAGAAAGTGGCCTGACACCATTGAGTGCCAGCATGTCTCCCATGTCCAGTTCTCGAGCCAAAAAAGGTAGGAGAATAATAAG
>QLOK01000605.1:0-32631 GCA_003313805.1 Tricholoma flavovirens
AGCCATTCCAATCTTTGAGGAAGCTCATCCAGGATGTCAAGTGCTCTTTGTATTTGACCAATCTTCAGCACATGCAGCTCTCCCTCCTGATGCGCTCAAGGCCTCCAAAATGAATAACAGTAATGGTGGTAAACAACGCTTTCAAAAGGACACCATCATTCCCCAAACCAACCTTTATCTGGAATACAAGGGCAAGATACAGAAAATGACAACGGAAAATGGTGAGCAGAAGGGCCTCCAACAAACCCTTGAAGAGCACAGCTTCAACGTCAAAAACATGCGAGCCAAATGTTCGCCTGTTTGTCCATATGAGAATTCTGACTGTTGCATGGCACGCATTCTCAGTAAGCAAGACGACTTTGCTAATCAAGTCTCCATGCTCGAAATCGTGATTAAGGAGGCCGGACACAAGTGTATTTTCCTTCCCAAGTTTCATTGTGAATTAAATCCAATTGAAATGGTAAGTTTTCAAAGTTTCGTTGCATGAACTCTGAGATCTAATGTATTTGTAGTACTGGGGTTGGGCCAAGTACAGATATCAACAAGCTCCTAAGAAGACATTTGCTGACGCAAAGAAAGCTGCAATTGGTGCTCTCGACTCTTGTCCAATTGAAGTCATTTGGCGGTTTGTAAATTGTGCCTGGTGCTTTATGAGTGCATACCGGTTGGGTCTGAAAGGCAAAGCAGCAGCATGGGCTGTTCGGAAGCAGAAGGGACACCGAACATGCTCACAGTCGGCGATGATGCACATCGAGGCATTGCTTGATTGACCCCATACTGTTGATTTTTTCGCCCAAAAACCTCGTGGGAAAAGCTTCGGAGATATCTTTTTAGACGTATTTTGCCTTCCTGAGTCCGAATCTGAAGTTACTTTTCGCCCAAATTTTCTGGATCATGGGATATCAAAATTGTCGTGTTTGTTTGTCCGCGACTGTAGGTGACCTCCCAAGGACTCTTGGCCCCAGGAATGGATGTGAGGTTTACGGAACGGGCCAACTCTGCATATGCTTGAGGCATCAGCTCAATGATGTTACGATTATCGTCATAATGAGACCAATTCGAAGGGCCGAATAGTCAATGTCTGAGGTGTATTGTGGATGGCGGTGTCGAAAGTCCACGTCAGCACATAAGTACCCCTTAGGCAGAGAATGTGGGAAACTATTCTTCAGATTTAAGGCTTCCTCGAAGGTAAGGGTTGTAAAATATTGATGAGAATAGACAACTTCGGGGCCCGGAGTTGAGAAACATTGGAAGGACATGGCCAACAACATTGGGTCCAATTCTACTACTCGATATATTTATACAGAACCTCTTCACTCGCCGCTCAAGGCCAAAGCTGAAAAGCCCCCCCAAAAAAGGAAGCACATTGAACGGTCAGTTGAGAGCGGCAACGTCTTGCTGGAAACTTCGATGTCAGTAATTACCTTGAAAATTGAACATCATAGACCAACCTGAGTAAGAGAAGTATCCTTCGAATAGTTTCACATTTAGGATCCAGTCAAGTAACCAAGGCGGATCTCGCTCTGAGAAACAGTCAGTGTTGATATATACCCCAAGTCAGGCAAATTGAACATACTACTGGCGACAGTAATGGAATCTATCATTTCTACATCTACACCCGGTGCCTTTCTTTACGAATGGTTGTTGAAGAGAAGACCACATCCTGCCACGTCAGCGCTTCGTTATGAGTTATGAGTGTGAGATTGTTTTGAGACCCGTTTGAATTACTGAACGCACGTAACTAAGTGATGGAAGTTCAGATCATCGTGACAGACGTGAACTTGAGCAAAGTCATACATAGAACAAGGTAAGTAGTCACGCAAACGGCCGGCCGTCCGGAGCCCCGCCAAAACTATTAATATGGCTGTGTGATGACAAAGCGGCCCTCAACGGCCCGCAAGTAACTTGAAAAACAGAGAGTGCCAGTGATGTGCAGCGTGCTGGACACATTACGTTAGTGAGGAACACCCCTGTCATAACACTCTTGACGATGCACTTCACCTCCTTTGTTATCTTATGTGCGGCAGTCCAAGTCATACCTGCCACCATGTCACACAGAGGCGACGGGGTGTAAGCTGATTGTTCCACTCCTTTGGGCCTTAATCCACCAGTGACCAATATTATAGATTGCGCTTCGACCCTCCTGCATCACCTTGGTCGGGATATTCACTAAACCAGGCATTGACATTGCCCGGGCAAGATCCAAAACCAAAAAGTAAGTACAGACCAGCGATAGCCTGTACACAATACTATATTATTCTTCCAGCCGCTGGACAGACAACAAAACCAGATTCTACTTGGCTCCGACCTGACCAGGTTGAGCGTTATAAGCAGTTATTGGAGGCAGGACTCATCCCTGGGACGCCACCGTCTACTTTGCACCCACAGGGCCAGCCTGAAAATGGCCTTGAGGCACAAACTCCCAAGTAAGCAGCAGTAGATTGGCCAGGACATTTGTAGGTGTTAAGTTATATAAGTACAGCCAAACTCATATCGATAGGCCACTCTCGAAAAAATACACACAGGGCATTTGATGGGCGGTGTACTTATTCGGGCCTATTTCCGGCTGTTTTTCAACATCCGACAGACTTCCATCGTACGATTTCCTCAAAAGCCTCGGCAATCAAGAAGTTAGGATTCAGCTATGTGCGTATTTTTTCAAAAGTGGCCTATCCATATGAGTTTGGCTGTAATAGTATCAATCCCAACATGGTATTTATTTGATGACAGCTATTTGCAGAACGATAGGCACCATCAGTGATGGTAGCCAAATGCCGTTGTGCCGATATACGTTGACCAGCCTTCCTCGCCACCGGCATATTCATGGCACATTGAAATCACTGATGGAACAAATAAAAAGACATAAACAAGCCCTTTTCGAAAGGGCCTATCGTTCTGCAAATAGCTGGAATGTCATTGAATGACATCCTCCAGTGATGATATCAATAGCCAGTGACCGATTGGAATGGGGTGTGACACAATGCGGATTGATATCATCGGGGGCACGGAGAACTTATAGTGTAAACCACTGGCATTCAATCTTGCTATAAGTTGAAGAGATTTCTTAGGTGTTCATGAGAAGAATGTAAATGGCACGCAACACGAAGGCCTGGGGGACATTCGAAGTAAATATTTCAGATCAACTTTACGTACCTTCGAATTCCAGCTTCGAGTCTTTCTATTCTCTGGCTGTCCGACTCAACTAGTAACGTGTCGAAGGAGGTTGGAAGTTGGAACATCACTGAGACCATAACCAAAACACGATGGATGGTATATCAGGCCCGGGTTGAAGAACGGAAAGATTCTTGTACGTGTTGACTCTTCGGAATTGATCAGGCGACAGGTGTCTGTGGACGGGCCCTGCAAATAAAATATTGTAATGGATGAGATAGCCTTAATTGGCGGAATTGGCTCCTGCCTGTTTTACAACATCCAACTCGAAGTTGAACGAAGTTGATCAGGGAACTTGCCATGACGGAAGTAAAAAGACGACATCATCTTCATGTTCGTCCGCTGAGTCCTGTTCATCAAGCGGTGCCAATGGTGGATCGTTCAAGTTGTTCTTGTGGAGAACCTAGTCAAGAAACCAGGCGACACCAAACACCGTCATCTGCTCACCGACGGCAGTGACCTAGCCTCTAGGCCCGTTCCGTGAACAACCTGATTGTTCAAAGCAACATAACTAGTTGATAACTCGTGGGGCTGGAAGAGATGGCGAATACCTTGTAGTGTTAAGATTCCGAGAACTCCAAGACTAGGAAATCTGAGCCCAAGCTTGTCAAGTCACCTATCATAAGTAAGGGTGTACGTCACCGAGCGCGTAACATGCCACATTTCATGCCACTGGTGAGCCATGCCATCCGGACTCGGAGATGGTTCCATCTGATATCACTCTCACCAGGCAGGCAGCTTTGTGGATCAACAACTTGAAAACGAAGGAACTACCTTGGATTATATATGGCGTTATTACCTGGCATAGGTTTTGATTGAATCTCTTGGTGGTAAATGTACTTAGGGTACTAGTTCTGTGTGGCCTGGCCGCCTAGCTACTAATAGAAGCTGAACGCTGAGCGCTGAGGGATAAACTGTTTATGTCAACTTCATGTACAAACAAGCCTGAGATCGGGTCATCGCCACAACTTACTATTCGCCTTCGGACTTGAGTTCCACATAAATGGCCAAGAAAAGATCACAGGAAATATCCCCCCTTCCCCCTGAGCTGCCGAAGCAAAAGCGAATGAGAACCACTGATAGCAATCCGATCCAGGGCATTGGTCGCAGCGTCGACCACGACGACGGATGGACGAAGGTCGAGAGGCGGAAGCAAAAGAAAACCAAAAAGGCTGAAGTCATTCTTATCATGTTTCTCTCCTGCCTGATTCTTCTTAATCTTCGATTCTGTAGGTAACTCGACCCCTATTTATGTACTGCAATACAGAGATTAACAAGAGGCATCATCCTATTGGAATCGATGTGTGTTTAAAATCTATCTGCTTTCTTTGGTAATTTACTAAAGTGACATGTACAGGAAATTCGAGACCTGGTTCTTCATATAATCGCAGATGCACCTCCTCCGAACTGGCTGAGAGTCGATGTATGTCCTTATCTAACTCCAGCCCATACGAAAACTTAAGTTTTCTCAGAATGCTCAACTTGTCCAAAGAGTTGTAGCTCTCTGGATCCCAGGTCTAACGCCAGACATACTTTCTCTACCTCCATTTCCATCCACAGCAACATCAAACCCCAACATCCCTCTGGCGATACCCCTCCCGCCCGAGGGCGTCTCTTCTCCAGGCATACCGTTCATTGCGTCAACGTTCAGCCATGCATGCCCCACCCGCGCTCCTGGCGACCAAATGCGTATGCACAGCGTGTTGAGCACATTTTTCCAAGGGCCAGTCACCGGCGAAGAAAAAAAGCGGAGGTTGATCCAAAAATTTATTTGTATGTTTACCTACATTTCGCAGCTGAAAGCCTGCTTACGTCGGTATGCTTAGCAGAAAATAACCGAGATAACGGTCCTGCGCAGTATATCTTGACGAAGGAGCAAATGATAGAGAACGAGTACCCGATACCTTCCTATGTTGCTGATGTTTTCGAAAAGCCGGATGGGTGGGTAGAGACACCAGAACCGGTCAAGCCGTCTTTACTCGACCCTCCTACAACAGACAAGAATCAGCTGACGCCGAAGATATACGCCATAGATTGCGAAATGGTATGAGTTGTTATCTAACACGTGTTACAACCTGACGATACGTCCACAGTGCCTGACTGAAGATGGGAAAGAGCTCACCAGAGTGTGCATGGTTGACTTCCATTCTGATAAAGTAGTCTATGATCAACTCGTAAAGCCTTCCAAACCCATCGTCGATTATTTAACTCGGTACGTTTCCCATACATTTATCTTCATTGGCATTACATCTGCTTTCCTAGGTGGTCTGGCATCACCGCTGCGGCACTTGCGCCGGTAACTACTACTCATTCTGAAGTCCAAGCTCACGTCCTCCGCCTCCTCTCACCACCACCCCCAAACCCATTTTCCACCTCGCCTGCCACCCCACCACCACCAACCCCCATCCTCCTAGGCCACTCCCTCGAATCCGACCTGAAGGCCCTCAGAATTAGCCACCCGCTGTGCATAGACACTGCGCTGACTTACCACCACCCTCGTGGACGGCCCCTCAAACCAGGGCTGGCATGGCTCACCAAAAAGTGGATCGGGCGTGAGATCCAGGCCCGAGGGGAGGGTGGACATGACCCCGAAGAGGATGCTCGAGCGTGCGTGGATCTCCTCCGCAAGAAGATTGAGAGTGGTCCCGGTTTCGGAGAGTTCAAAACGGACTTGGAATCAGTTTTTGAGCGCATGGCGAGGTCGAATAGACGTGCGGGAGGCGGGGCGGGAAGTATCAAAAGTGCGGTTGTGGACCATGGTAACCCGGCGGTTATGCATGGGAATAAGGCGAACACTGCGGTTGGGTGTACAAGTGATGAGGAAGTGCTGAAGGGTTTACTTGATGTGGTGCCCTCGCACCATTTTGTATTCGGGCGGTTCATGGCATTGGCAGACCTCCTTGGCTGTAAGCGTCGCGTATTTCTTTCTTATTTCCGTTATTGAAACAAAAATTCTGTCAGGGACGACACCAAAGAGCACGCCAGATACTTCGCCACCGCCACCTGTCCCACCACCAGCGTCTGAAGTCCTCGCTTCTGTCCTAGCGAGCCTCAACACACATCTGAAGACTCTTCACTCTGCCCTCCCGGCACGCACTGCTCTGGTTATATTTACCGGTCACTCGGATCCACGCCGCATGGCTTCACTCGGTGCGCGGAAGACAGCGTTTGAGACTGCGATGCGGAATGGGAAATCACCGGAGGACGCCGGGGCGGAGGTTGGGCGCTGGACGATGAGTGATGGGCGTGATCTAGAGGAGGCCGTAGAGTTGGCGAAAAGGGGCCTTTTATTTTTGGGAATCAAGCAGTAGGCTGGATAAAACCAGGATTACAAGCATGAGTGATGTAAACGTCAGACCCTTCATTGACATGCCGAAGAAACCATCCTTCATGTACTCCATCTACTCGTTTTCAATTCCAGATCGGAAATTAGGCTTGCAGAGTTATTTCCAAAGTTCCAAAGGTGTATCTATATCCTAAGCGAAAATAGGCTTTGTTACCTGGTAAAGAAACAACACACGGCACGAATAACACAACTCCTATCCCGAGCCGTCTTCATTGGCGATGTGGAAAAATGCAAAATGAGTGACCCACGCAGCCTTACTGGCATCCATAAACGCGTAGTTCAGGCCCTGGCCCGGTGTAATTCGAGTTTCTGGCACAAGTGACTCCGATCGAGCGGCAGAGATTGCGAGTAATCTTTCGTGACACAGTAGCATGCAAGTATCATTAGATTAATGCACACGTAGGATTCAGGCTTCAAATTCACCTTCAAAACCACACAGTCCATCACAATTATGCTTTGCTCTGATCCCAATTCAGGCCTAGAGCTACCTCATTACCGCCTCTCACAGCAGCTTCTACAGCCTCTGCAAATTTCCTCAGCGCAAGTACATTATCACTTAACTCGACGCCTTTGAACTGATTGTTGATGTCATGCGCGGTTACACCAAGTGCCCGCTGGAGAGCTTCGTCCCTTTCGCGCCCTCGAAGGGTATCGATCGACGAAAGCATATTCATTAGATTGGGATGCTCGTTGAGGGTTTTTCGGACAGTGGCTGAGGTGGCTGAGCATCACATTGTCAGGGAACGAGAAATAGTAGGGTGCTCCACTTGTATACCTATGGCTTCATACTGATGGAGCTGGAGAGTTTTCGGGTCATCGCGTTTCAGCGGATCTGGATAGGCTGATTCATCGGGAATATACGGCCATTTCAAAGCAGTGAGTGGGGTGAGAGGTTTTGGATCCTCAACAGAAATATCGTCGATCACCGGATGAAGGGCTTGACGACAATTCAAGATCATCTCATTCGGAGAAGAATGAGAGAAAGACCTACATTGGTCCTTGATACCTGACGACTTATTAATGGTGGGATCAGAGGCTTCGCTACGACCTGCAGTGTATTTAACTTTGCAGTCGGACAATCTGGAGTCTGAGATATGAGTCAGACCATCGGGTAAATAACGCGAATGAGGATCGACCTTTGTGTTGCTTATAACACGTTACGGAACAGCTAATCATCCCATCGATATCGTTCAAACAGACAAGTGTGAGGTCGAGTTGGACGTACTACGGCACCAAACATCCGGAGCAGGTGTATTTCGATATGTTTTCACAGCAAATTTGACAGTTGGACTGCTTGTTTTGTGGGCTTGGCATTACAGATCACTGGGACAAAACGGGGGACTTTGCTGGGTCTGCAAGTGCTTGGTTAAAAGGGAGGGACAATTTCGAATTCGCGCCAAACTTCATGCTACAACTACTAGTAGATAATATTCTGTTTGTGCTACTACTTACTTGGCCATCACATACATTCATTACTAGTAGTACCTTACATAGTAAGACAACAAGTTACGATGAACGACCCAAATGCAGTCCCTTGTCCGCCTTTGCAATCAATTGTTCTGGTCCTTGACAAAGGTGAAGACCAGATTAAGACTCCCCGGGCAGGATAAATACCCCTGATATTTGCCAGGGTACAATATCACGCATGGGAGTGAATAAAGAAAGAAAGGTTACGGTCCTGTGATGGCTTCGGTTCGATGATTCGGGGCGATGGTTGGGTTGCGTACAATCTTCCTGTTTTCTGCATTCGCATTGGGCTGAGAAATAACCTGTAGTGTTTGTTTCAATTCAATTCGGTCCCACAGATCAACTCCTCCGCGGACAGAGGCTTCCCAATTCTCAATACTATAATCATACTCCAAGACAACCACCCTGTGGTCGCCGAGTTCTGCTATGCGTTGGGTGATGGTTGACATCGCTTTGAACTGCAGCGAGACAATGATTGCGAAGTACTTCAAGTTACTGGCGATCTTCAGGAGAGATTGCGCACTTCCCCAATTCTGTGAATCGACACCGAAATGAGTCAGATTTGGGAAGAGAGCAGTAGCCGTGATATGGTCGGCGCGGTCTTGGTCTGTGTGTTTGAGATGATGCAGGGCATTCCGAAGATGATACCATGTATATGGTCCGTCAAGGATAAGATGCGTTAGGGATGATAAGACGCCGGGTGGGATGTTAAGTTCGGAAGGAGAATGGGATATCAATGATAGACGTCGGAGGGATGGAAAGCGTATGCAAGGCAAGAAGATGCTCGGATTGCGGTCGAAACCCCAGATCGCACAGTTCACGATCCGTTGGGAACAATTGGCAAGTATAGCTTTTGCTTGTAGAAACGTTACTGTGCTGCCAAACGCCAATGACCTCACGTTGGCATCGAAGAATGTTGGAGGTTTTGTCTTCATTGTCTCCAGGAGACGAGAAGCATCGAGCTTGCTACGAACGATCAAGGTCTGATAAAGAATCGGCTCGATCCTGAAGCAGATTATTACAGCACAGATCATGAGAGAGATATTCGAACCTCACCATTTTCGTACACGTCGATCCAAAAGAACAAGTTTTAACGCACACCCCCCACATTCCCTAGCAGAAATTTCAAATATCAGGCGCAGTAGCTCATCAGGAAAGCCAGGTGGAACACTGATGAAGGAAGAGATCGGGGCCGTGGTTGGCTGATCAGTATGAGGCACGATATCGACTGCACACCCGCGTGCCATCGCTTGGCTTGGTTTCTATTCGGCAACAAGAGGCGAATGAACAAGGAAACCGGCAAACGTCAATGGAGTGTAAATGACAAGTGACATTTGATCAGTACACAGTCGACCAATTGCAAGCTCAGGCTCGACTTACATGCTATGCATGACCAAATGTGTCACACTCGTGTGTTGATCATTTGGAATGATACGGGAAGTCTTCCAATAACCCGCCGGGACCTCTTCGAAGCCTATGACCACGCTCATAACCAAGATTTGACTCGGATCCAGCCAAACACCATGTCACTCATACATTCAGCAAGCACCGACACGACATTGGACATCCCAGAAGGCAGATGCACACTATCATACACGCCGATAAAAGTCGACGAGATCATCAATTCCGTCCGTGACGATGGCGCAGGGGCAACTGCAGTGTTCATCGGTGAGTTCAGACGGATTCGATTTTCGTTACCTCGGATCCATCGGAATATAGGAACAACACGCAACTCTTTCAAAGGTTTGTGCTTCGCTAGCCCGAGAGAATGCGGTCATAGGCTTAGATCGGGTCTATTGTAATATCAGGAAAAATGGTGACCCGCTTGGAATACCAAGCGTACTCGAAGCTTGCTTTGAAAACCATGGTTGGTATCGTCCGCGAAGCAGCTGCATCGGTCTCTCGGTCTGAACATCACCCTGCCAACAATACACCCATTTCTACACTAATTCGTTGTGTTGTGCATCACCGTCTTGGGATAGTTCCGGTTGGGGAGCCATCCATCGGTGCGTATAATTCGCAAAGCACACCGTGACTCTCGTGATAGGGGGAACATCCCTGCTCCTTAGTCATTGCAGTATCGTCACCGCATCGTAAGGAGGCATTCGTAGCGTGTGAGCAGATTTTGGAGGAAGTGAAACGAAAGGCGCAGATCTGGAAGAGAGAGTATTATAAAGGCGAGGATGAATGCACGGCTGAATGGAAGGTGAATTCGTAGCTAAAATGCAATAGCTTGGTCAAGGGGAACATGGAAGGCGAGTATCTCTTAGAATCATTTCTTGTCCTCGTCAAACTTGAAACTGCATGTAAGAAGCTGGGCGGTCTGAGTCAAATCAAGGTGATCATCAACGACAACCCTATGTAGAGCAAGCAAAGAAAGACCAGTCAATTACTAGTATTGAATTAGAGTATAACTCTCCTCACACCACACAATCTCTATTCATCCGAATCGTGTAAGGTACTAAGTCTGTAATAAGGGTATAGTAGTATAGCCATACCCACCAGAGACAGTGACGGAAAGAAAGAAATAGTCTATTAATAAGAAGGCCTGCATGGGAATCAGAGGAGAGCACGAGGGCTAGCTTTAACCGGATCCACCGGAGTAGACCTTGCCGAACATGATTGCCTGCAGCTGGTCGTATAACGACAACACACCCGCACCAGCAACGCCACGGAGGATGTTGGCACCTGCACCCTTGAACAAAGATTTTGTACCCTCCTTGGCAATGATCTGGGAACCAGCATCGAACATGGACTTGTAGTTGACACCTGAACCGGAAGTCATCATCATCCGACGACTACATCACCATCAGCATCACGTGTGAGAAGATATGGCAAAAGACGGACCGGATAGTATCCAGAGGATATGAAGCAAGCCCAGAACCAGTCGTGACGACCCAACCCAGAGCGAAGGAAGCAAGGAAGGAACCCTCAAGGCCACCAACAAGGACGACGGGCTCTGCAGACACGTAAGCTCATGTAACTAAAACAAACAGGTTTGAAAAAGATACGAACTGAGTGAGTCGTAGACACCGAAGTAGAGACCACGGTACACGATGATACCTGCAACTGAGGGCACGAAACCGCGGTAGAGTCCAGCAATGCCGTCTGAAGCAAGGGTTTTTCTATACACGTCAATCAATCCGTTGAATTGACGGGCCCCTCCACCCTTGGAGGACTTTGCATCATTGGCCAGGCGGGTACGAGCATAGTCCAGCGAGTAAACGAAGAGCAATGATGAGGCACCAGCGGCACTACCGGATGCAATGTTACCAGCGAACCACTTCCAGTAACCCTCATTCTTCTTGAAACCAAAGAGCGACTTAAAGTAGTCCTCTGCCACATATTCAGGCGACAATCAAAAGGATCGGTAGAATTGGACGTACTGAAGGCAAAGTTGAGTGCCTGTGTAGGGAAGTAACGGATGACGTTGGCGGTGTTACCTCTCCATAGAGAGATAAGGCCCTCATCCCGGTACGTGCGAGCAAAAGCATCGCCGATGCCTTTATAGGGCGTGGCAAGGCGGCCCTGCTTGATCTAAGAGCATGACGTGTCAGCGTGTGCCCAACTCAGTTGTAGAGATGACGCTAACCATCTCGCCCTGGTTCTGCACCAGGAGCTTGATGCGCTCTATTGGTGCGGCACTAGTCTTCGACACGGCCTGTGCAAACGCTGATGAGGATTGAATTGAGAGTAGATGATAGAAAGACGTACAGCAGAAACACCGCCCATCATGAAGTCGACTGAAAGATGAATGAGTGACGTATAGAATACGGTCAGATAAAACACAAACCGGCGAAGTCTCTGGGAGATTTGCCTTTCTTAACTTCGGCCATTTTTTTGGAGGGGGAAGGGATAGACGTTGAGTAGAGGTTGGACGAGATAGACGTTGGTGAAACAGTTGAAAAAAAACTTTCGCAATCAAAAGTACTTCGGAAGCCACCGGATCAGTTACAACTCCGCTTGTTCCCGACCCAGCTCGGACACAGCCCTGCAATGTGATTCCCGTTCAAGTTCAATGTTCACTCGGCGCAGGTTCAGTTCATCGTAACATCTAGGTGGGTTGCCAAGTAGCGCCAGACATTTGTAGGACCAATTTTGTCCGCGGATTCAGAGAAATGAATGGCTGAAGCGCATCATCACGTCCCTTGTTTAGCAGGGCGTGAGTATTAAACATCTTGGGATTGACACTGACAAGTAATCTAGCCATGTTGGCACCTGCACGCAACATAATAAGTATGTACGCGCTAATTTGTAAGAACAGACAGATGACTAGGATGTGATGGCAACCGACATAACGACAAGATCGACTGTGCAAAGCCAAGAGATCACAGATCGCAGCCTCTGTATAAGTAAGCATTTGACATCGTATCCACGACCCCGTTTCTTTCTATCCCACCTTCTGTAAGTCACTCTCCTCATTTTCCACCCTCTTTTCTCACCAGTTCCTAGTCTTTTCTTCGTTTCCGGCGGCTGGACGCCTTCCCTTCGTTGAACATTCATCTTTCCCCAATTTCAATTTCTGTCCTTCATTCATCAACAATGTTCTTTCCGACCATCGTTCTGGCACTGTTCCTGGCTGGTCAGGTCTTTTCTACACCTTTGCCTATGCCCATGAGGGTAAGCATTGTCCTGTCTTTAAATTGCACAAACTCGTGACCTACAACCTCACCCTATTGCTAGCATCTATTGGCCACTAGGCAGCCCAACCCGCTGCCGCTGGAGACCATTCCTATCTACGTCAAACGGGCCGCTACTGGAGCTCCTCTTCGGAAGGTGCATCATCATGATGTCGTGCCTGGTCAAGATTTGTTGCTTATTTTATTTCCGTTTACCTATTTAAGCGTCAAATCCCCGCCGAAGTGGCCGTCAAAGCCCCCGATGGCAACATTGTTCCTTACAAGCGTTCTGTTACGGATGACGCGCCCTTGAGCAAGCGCCAAATCCCCGCCGAAGTGGCCGTCAAAGCCCCCGATGGCAACATTGTTCCTTACAAACGTTCTGTTACGGGTGAAGCGCCTCTCAGCAAGCGCGACACCCCTGTAACTGTCTTTCGTAAACGCGATGTTCCGGTAGAAATTGCTGTCAAGGCACTCGACGGTGTGATAGTGCCTTATTGAGGTACAGGTTGGACCCTGGATATCAACCTTTTCCTTTCTGTTTTGCTCATTCATAGCAAGCAGATGATGACTCGACGGTGTTGGTGACAGTTACAGTCGTTATTCTAATTGGAGAACTGGATGTAGCCGATTCAACTCTGGAAGGATGTTACGTATGCCCTGTTCCTTTTAAAGGATTTTTCCGTTTCGGTCTGTTAACGTAGATCGTATTTTTTTCCAAGTTTGTGTTTGTCTAGCATTCTACACAGGCCTGCTACATACACATGGACTCTGTACTTTTGAAAACCCCGTCAGCCGAGCAACATAGTTGAAGATCTCTGATAATCACATGATGTTCCTCGAGGGTGGGATTGTCGCTGCTATGACTTGCCTTTCACCACATGTGGGTGGTCTGTCGTCAGATCTTTGTACGGGTCTCTCAGAGTAGCGGGCTGTGTCATCCTAAATGGGTTATTGAATTTGCTGTGCACGAAGTATGCGCCGCCAAGTCAAGTGACTCTACTGCCCCCTGTTACTGCCACAGTCACGTGCTCCTGGATGTCCCGAGCTGAGCAGAGTCAGCAGTGATCATCTTATAAACGCGCTACAACCACCTTCATTCGCCGATCTATACAACTGAGGCTGTTGGCAGGACCATAACCCTATATTGCATCGATAATGGGCTCAGACTACGAGTTCGATGATGACGATGGCGAATACTACGATTCTGATGAGGACATGATAGATGGTTCTCAGGACGGTCGGACAGTCACCAAGCTCTTCTCTGTTCCGTTGCTGACATTGTTGACACAGATCAATCCGAAGATGATTACATGGAGGCTTTCGTGCCACTTAAGACCAACCGTAAACTATACGAGACTGACTATGAATCTTTGAGCCAAAGTGCTGTCGAGAAATTAATGCAAGACGATATAGACCATATCTGTGGTATCCTAGGTGTAGACGTGAGTGGCACTGAACATATATCGTGAAATCTCACTACATGAACAATGCAGTCGAGTACTGCGAGCTTATTACTGCGGTACATGTTATGGAACAAGGAGCGGCTCATCGAGAAATACATGGACAAACCAACGACCGTACTGGCTACAGCTGGGGTCATCATCCCAGAACCTCCAACACCACCAGCACCTATTCGTTCCCACAATTCATCCAGTGTGACTCAGTCGTCATCCCGCCGCCCCACACGCTCTGCCACTAAACTTCTCGGTCTCACATCCAAACCCTCCTCATCCAACAAATCCCCCTCACCAACACAATCATTCACCGCACCCAAGTTTCCCAAACCGGCCAAAGGTGAACCTTTCATCTGTCCTATCTGCTTCGACGATTCCCCGGACCTCCTAGCGGTTTCCCTCGATTGCGCGCATTTCTTCTGTTCGGGGTGCTGGACTGCTTACATCAGCTCGAAAGTCCGCGATGAGGCTGAACACTGCATCCGCTGCATGGCGGAGGGTTGTGCGCTAGTCGCCCCAGATCCTTTTGTTCAGTCCACCTTAATCGCTGAGCCTGGCGGCCCCGCTTCAGACCCAGCCGAAGTGCAGGAAAATGCTGCCACATGGATGCGGTTCCAGGAACTTGTGCTGCGTCACTTCGTGGGGTCGAATCCGAATCTGAAGTACTGCCCTTACCCTTCATGCACAAACACTGTATCTTGCCCCTCTGCAGCATCCAAGTCGAGCCTAACTACTTTCGTCCCGACTGTGTCGTGCGGTGCGCGTGGGTTGTCTGGCCAGTCAACGTTACAGATGCCTCTTTCCCCCCAGAGTAATTTCTCTCTGGCGGGTAAGGAGCACAAGTTCTGTTTCGGGTGCCCAATTGAGAGTGACCATCGTCCGGTCGTCTGTTCGGTCGCATGGATGTGGCTAAAGAAGTGTAAGGATGATAGTGAGACGGCAAACTGGATCAAGAGTAATACGAAGGAGTGTACTGCTTGCCATAGCACAATCGAGAAGAACGGTGGTTGCAAGTGCGTTGTTTTTTCCTTGTTCGCAGCCGGGTTATCATGACATCTTGTACCCAGCCACATGACCTGCAAGAAATGCAAGCACGAGTTCTGTTGGGTCTGCATGGGTTTGTCGTTCTTTAGGGTTATCTTTGACAGCACTGACTAACTATAAAAAAGGCCCATGGTCCGAGCATGGCACGGCGTGGTACTCGTGTAACCGGTATGATGAGAAAGGTGGAATCGATGCTCGCGATTCGCAGAGCAAGAGCCGGGCATCATTGGAGCGTTATCTACATGTGCGTGTCCTCTTTGTGCGTTGGATGCATAGTGTTCAGCAATGCTCATCCAATTTAGTACTACAATCGCTGGGCTAACCACGAGCAGTCGGCCAAGCTCTCACTGGATCTGTACGCCAAGACGGAGAAGAAGATGGAGGACATGCAAATTTCTTCGGCGCTGACGTGGATCGAGGTAGGCCTTCAGTGCACATGTAGTCTCAGATGCTAGACAATGTTTTGGATCATGTAGGTACAATTCATGAAGAAGGCCGTGGAGGAGGTAGATAAATGCAGGATGACACTCAAGTGGACGTACGCAATGGCGTACTATCTTGCGAAGGGGAACGAGAAGGATTTGTATGAGGATAATCAAAGGTCAGCATAGCCGATAAGTTGGGAATCGTGTTGATGACGTTCCGTGTAGAGACTTGGAAAGAGCCGTCGAAGACCTTTCAGAACTTTTAGAGTCTCCTATCGAATCAGAGAACATCCCGACTTTGAGACAGAAAGTCACAGACAAAACCGTGCGTTTCTTGACTGACTTTTTCTGACATTGATGTAATACTCCATGCCATTCAGGTTTACGTGCAGAAACGAAATGAGATTGTCCTCGAGGATACGGCGAGCGGATTTCTGGAAGGAAGATGGAAGTGGAATGTCACAGTTGAAGGTTTCGGCGACCCGGAGAAGAACGATTTCTGATCCTCCTGCCCTTACCTGTTTACAATCATGCCAATCGTACTTTACACACGTAACCACCACATACTCGGAATACTGTCTCTGTCTCATGTTCCATTAATATATTCTGCACTCTCACCTGACTAGTCCTGACTGCTGTCCTATCAACTGACCAGTAAGAACTTGAACGGGGCGTGGTTTACATTCAATTGAAGTTGTGTGAGATTCGCCCTGCGATGCCGAAAATTAGCGATCGGATGATGGTAAATAAGGTTTTCGGGCTCATAGTTGGCTCCAGAAAGTTTCGGCTTTGGAGAATCTGGACGTCCATCTGTCCGAGTCTGCCTCAGCGCAATCACTTGGAATTGGCCACAAGTATATGATGTATCTATATATGTATCCCCTCGCAATGCAAAGGTAATCTATAGCCTTGTACTAGGGCTCTTGGTGGTCACCGGACTCTTTAAGCATATGACTATCAATTTGGTCAATTTAGCCGTGACAGTAGAGGTATTGTAAAGTATATATATACATGGATATATCAATTCAATTCCATAAGTTGCATAAGAAGTGACTACTCTGTACGCTTCCTCGCCTATGAATTTTGGAGTCCGTCGAGCCGGGCCCCTGTTCTCTGCTAATTCTCGTCTTGAGCACACGGCAGAGGCCTTACACCAAAGTGCATCCGACTTCAAACCCAGCTCGGACCGGCGCATAACCGGTCTCCTGCGCTCAAATCATCATTTTGATTCTTCCATCCTGCTTCCATCCATCTTCCATCTTCCTGTGATTCCAGACCATGACATCTCTGATTTTAACTTGAAGCGAGTTCATCTCCGAGTCACTGAGTCAGGTTCGTAGTACATACGCTATACGAAACCTCTATGGGTAATCTCGTGGTCAAATTCTGGTCCAAGTTACTTAAAACAGTTAGCTTGAATTTGAAAGCTGTCCTACACTACGTATCTGAGGGCGCCTACTATGAAGTCCAAGTCAGCAGGAGACTTGTCCACGCGATACCGTGATGGTCCTCCATTTTAAATAAATTTAGTACCCTGCTGTCATGAAGTTGTTTCATGAGTTATCAACTGTTATCAATCGGCGGATTCATCGGAGCATTTGTCGCGTGGCAGCGGATTAACTAGTACTAATAAGATCTTACCGTGGCCTGTTGGATGGACTCTTCTATCCTCTGACATATCTTGAGTGCTTTTTTAAGGTCATCTGGTGTCGTTGTCCGCCTCTTCTGGTCAATGTCTTTGTGTTACTCAGGCATAGCACATTAACGAGGCAGTGGAACTAAGCAATATTGGAAACTCCAGCTCAACCGTGACAAATTGCCAACATTTTCATGCCACCTACCCTAACTCAAAGTGAGATAAATGCTATGTACGTCATACCCTACACTTTATTTCTTGACTATTAACCAGAACCTTTCTTGAAAACAGAAACGCTAACTATTACATTACTCTTGTTTCATTCAGTGAGCATCACAACTGCAAAACTTGACCAACAATAACAATGGTCACAAAAAGCACTGCTCATCTATGAATATTTTCTAATGTTCCCCCGCGAACTGGAGCGTTTTTGGAATTCACGGCGACCTACATTGCCTGTTGTTGTCTTTTTCATTAACCGATACCTCACATTATTCGGAAATGTGCCCATCATGTTCCAAACTTTCTGGTATTCTGCTGCGGCCAATAAACTGACAGTAAGTCATCATATCACCTTGTAGAACTGTTTTCCAAGCCCCGTGGGATAGATGTCAGTCGTACAATTGTCATGATCGTAAGGATAAACAAGACTGAAGTTAGTAATTGCCAGATGTCGTGCCCTTCAGGTGTACAGCGAATATTTCGTTGTCATTGTTCAAATTGTGGTCTCAGGTAGGTGGACTGGACAATAGAACTACGCGTCTTGTTGCAGCATTTTAAATTGTTCACAGCTTTAATGATTATGCGAATATATGCTCTTTATGGGCGTAGCCGGAGAGTTCTAGCTTTGCTTCTTGGGGTAGCAGTTTCAGTTATCATTGTAGGCAGCGTACGTCTTCGACAGTCCATTCTCGACGGTCAAAAGTTCTCAATTTTCTCTAGTGGTGTTTGTTTTCTGCGAACAGGGACGACGCGAAAGACTACTTTCTTATCACCGGCTGCGCGGCGCCAATCTCTCGAACTACGTATGGCTAATTCTCGTTTCTTGTCTCAACGTGGCTGATTGCGGCATTTTATAGAGCACTGAGTGTGTACAATGCCTCACAGCGCCGTCCTTGACCCGATTAATGACCCATCTCTAGGATTTGGTGGAGCTTGGGGTGGAATGTTGGTTTTCGATGCCTTGGTCTTTATTTTGACGGTCTACAAGACTTTCACAATACGTTGGACGAGTGGTTTAAATCTACTCAGATTAATGCTCCGGGATGGTGAGTCACATGTTCGTCATGTTTGCTAGCAGTATGCTAACGGACTCAGGATCAATATACTTCAGGTGTGATTGAATGTACGGAGGATGCTTCATGACCTCACGCATCTTGCTAACAGCGTGATGATGGTTACAAATACTGCCAATATCCTAACATTTGTGGTTAGTTATCCCTAAACTCACAACTTCTAAATACATCTGATATTCTGCACATAGTATGGTGGTGTGAGTACCCCAGTCTGGTTTCGTTCGCATTGTTTATGACACCGTGGTCAGACTTACACCGGGGGAATTGTCACGACTTTCATGAACGTGTTCGTCTTTTTGCTACATATTACGTGGTCTGGACAAATTCTTGATTTCAAATGCAGGACCTCCTCGGTTATGATTACTCGATTAATGCTCAATTTACGAGACCCGACTCTTACGGCAGTACCCCGAAGTTCTGTAGGAACTGGAATCGCATTCCATGCCTCACATAATCTTTCTACGCTCGTGGATCCCGACAACGATGTGACTTTCACGCAAGGCTATGGATGTTCAGAACACAACGCACCAGAGGGAGATATCGAGCTCACTGCCAGAACTTCTTCATGCTGACACTCGCACAACTTTCACTCGCCCACTAATGGCATGATAAACCCTGACAGAGATAGACCACCAACCCACTGTCGTTCCTCCCCCGTGTGCTAAATTTCCTTCTTGAAAAATACCGGTCGTAAATCATGTCAATGATAGCTCTTTTGCCCAACTTCGCTTTGCCCCCAGACGGGGAAAGACCACCTCGTCCCCATTCCAGCTCATTTTGACTAAGATCTGGTACGTTTATCCGGTGCATCTTGAGAGGGCTTCGAGATTGATATCCACTCATAATGACAGATTCACGCCATTGATCGATTGACCCCGATCCGTTT
Source organism: Tricholoma flavovirens (assembly GCA_003313805.1). NCBI lineage: Eukaryota > Fungi > Basidiomycota > Agaricomycetes > Agaricales > Tricholomataceae > Tricholoma > Tricholoma flavovirens. The sequence goes on from QLOK01000605.1 coordinate 19,347, forward strand.
CTTGACACACGACCAGCGGAGGAAGGAGTTCGAGAAGAGCTCCGGCGCGAATGACATTCGCGGTTCCTCCTCCAACGGTAAGTATGGTCAGCATCTGTCCTACCTGAAGGCTGCTGAACTGATTCTGCAAGTGCTATGGCCAAATTACCAAACATGAGTTCAAGGATAGATGTGGATCGCGGCACATATCTAAGGGGCTAGCATCTCTAGGGCATAATGTGGCGACGGTTATGCGAGATGGATAATGATGTGCTTTTCAGATGGATGAACTTGAATTGGGAAGAAGTTGGCCCATACGGTGACTCGGAAAGGCTAGTGACAAGCTGGTAAGTAAACTGGAGTATAAAGATCTATACTGCTCGAGCTGCAGCTGCATTTCATACCAGCATTGAACTGTGATCACAAATACAACCACTCCCGTTCCCTACGACCTCACAGACCCTTGCCACCGCAAATCAGGAACACTTACACACACACAAATTGGTAAGGAAGACCAGTTGCTAGTTGCTGCAGCTACTCTCGGGGTGAAGACAGAAAACGCCTTCCATGATCATGTCGTGAGAAGAACGCGCGGTGTTAATAAAGGCACGCGATCTAAGCCCTATCACTAGTATGATTGACTTATAATGAGCACCCAACTCTTGATTGCCTTCCGTTTCTTGCCACGTACCATTAGACGGCGCCGAACATACCTCTGCCAATGGAGATTGAGTCACAATCTGGACCTCTGACCTGTATTCCGGATGACCTTACGTTACCACAGTTCATCTTTGACTATGAGCACACCTCGAGGCCTACCAAGAACCCAAACACACCTTGGCTGATAGAAGATGGCACTGGGAGAAAGATTGGAGAGAAGGAGGTTAGTGGGGTATTGGACTTCCTCCATATCGTTATGATGCGAATGTTCCTTCGTCGTTAGCTAAAAAGTCGCACATTCGGGCTAGCTATGGCCCTAAGGTCCCAGTTTGGCGTTCGTAAGTCCTAGATTCGCCCTCTTCGTGTTTCGGGCCTCAAGGCACTGGTACCCCAGGAGAGGATGATGTTGGTAAGTCTAGCTAGTCAGAGAAATTGTCAAAGTTCTCAAATGATGTTAACATGGCCTGTTAGTCCTTCTTTTCAGCCGGAACCACGTTGGTGTGTAGAACAATTTTGTTACCAAGCGCTCATCACGTCAACGCATTTTTTGGTAGATTATCCTGTTGCGATATGGGCTGTTCATAGACTTGGTGGCGTCGTTTCGTACGTATGAATGCTTGCTTCACTTGTTGACACTTGGCATCATGATATCCGCATTTAGAGGTGCCAACCCGGATTTTACCATCAGTGAACTTTTGTATCAATTGCAAGAAACCAAAGCATCCGTCATAATTGCTCATCCTGAAGCATTTGACACCACACTCTCTGCTGCACATGCATATGGTATTTCTCCCCAGCGCATCATATTTTTCAATGGCAAATCTCCCTTGACCCGCGTTCCCAACCATTGCACTGTTGAAGATCTTGTTAAACAAGGGCTCAGTACGACTGATCCCACTTTTGTTGAAAGGAGATTGGCACCTGGGGAAGCCAAGACTAAACTCGCATTTCTGAGTTTCTCATCAGGCACGACAGGACAACCGAAGGTGTGCCTCCTCCGACTGGAATGCCTCAAGAATGTTGGATTGAGAACTATGTGTTTTGTAGGCTGTCGCTATTCCTCACTTTGGTCCGATAGCGGGCGTTGTTCAAGCCGCTATTCATAACAAGGTCAACACGAATTACTGTCCGCGCGAGGACCAAAGATATAGAGCTGGGGATGTCGCTATTGGAGGTATGAAAGCGAATTGCCGGTTTACCTGATTCTGATGCTTTCGCAGTTCTCCCGTTTTACCGTGAGCTTCACGTTTTGTCTCCCTGAATCCATTTAATGTAGACAATGGTAGACATTTATGGGCTGGCCGTTAACGTGAGTGACTCGATCCAGTATATCGGACCTTAACATTGCTTACCATTCTTTAGCTTCACTTCGTCTTGTTCAGCGGAGTAAGTTATCGATATTTGGCTATTGTTCTCTAATACTAATACATTGCAGTTGTCTCTAGTTGTAGTTCCAAAGTTCAATTTGGTCGATATGTTGAAGAGCATTGTACGATACCGTATATCCCATCTATAGTGAGTTCGTGCTCTGTTGGTAGGACGCTCACCTCAACTCTTACCACACTATATATGGCCTTGTCCCACCACATGTTTTGCTTCTCTGCAAGGTTAGTTGTTATTCAGCTGTGCATCCAGTGTTGGCCGCATGTGGACTAACAAAGAAATAGCGTCCGGAAGTGGAAAAATATGAGCTTCATCGGTACATTCGAATGATCATGTGTGGTGCAGCTCCACTCTCCTTTGAGCTCACTCAGAAGTTGTTCGATCTTCTGCCCGATGCCCACATCGGTCAGGCTTATGGTAAGTTCTTCAGTCGATGTAACTCTGGCGAGATCTAATTCAGTGTGATAGGTATGACCGAGATGTGCACGGCTACGATTTCTTGGTCTATAAGGAATAAACGGGGAATACCAGGCAGTAAACAATATTTTTTATCTGGGTTACACTATTCTGAGACGGATGGTTGAGGTTCGGGACAGCTTATGCCTGGCATCGTGGCTCGGGTAGTCAAAGCTGATGGCACTCTGGCCACTTACGATGAGCCTGGTGAATTGGTGATCAAGAGCCCTACACTGGCTCTGGGTTATGCGAACAATGCCCCAGCGTTCGTCCACACTCTCTTGCACATTGTGACGATATTCTAATATATACTTGTTATAGTACGAATGAAACGTTTGTCGATGGGTTTGTAGTTCTTTGGTTGGCGCTCAGTTCGTAGTAAAAACTATCATCGTCGTTGTTGTAGATGGATCAGAACGGGCGATGAAGCGAAGATTGACAAGAATGGAGAAGTGTGGATTCTTGATCGTCTAAAGGTATGTTCAAAAAAACTTTTTTTTTTTTTTTGGGACAAGAGAAACTCTAACATGGGGTGTGTACGATAGGAAATAATGAAGGTTGTAACCCAGAATGAGTCATTGTAATCCGCTCTATTGCTTATTCCTTCAATGGTGCATCTAGGTCAGAGGGTTCCAAGTCGCCCCTGCTGAACTCGAGGGATGCATTTTACGTCACACTGATGTTGATAACGTTTGTGTGCTTGGTATCCCTGACGAATATAGTGCGCCACTATTCTCTTTCATTTTGTCGATAACGTCTCTAAGGTATATATATTCCATGACACCAGGTGGCGAGGTTCCAATGGCGTTTGTTGTGCTCACCAAAGACGCGGCTCGACGAGTTGAACGGGATCCTGGTGCCACTGCAAGAATCAAAGTCTCAATCATGAAGGTAAACAAAACCTTTCTGGTAGCTTTGCAATGTTTAATGTTCTCTGAGCTGACCTTCGTGTTACCAGCATGTCGCTGACAATAAAGTCCAGTACAAGCATCTAGCGGGTGGCGTAGAGTTTATTCCTGCCATTCCGACATCTCCGAGTGGGAAATTGCTGCGTCGTGTTCTGCGTGACCAGGCAAGGGCGTTAAAGATGGTGAAGGCCAAGCTGTGACTGAAGATACCCTTGCATTGCAGTGCCCTCGAACACGTACCTAGTATTTCCGTATTTAAAAAAAAAAAAACACAACATGAATCTTTTTTTAAATTGAAACAAACTACAGCAATGTTTTAAGTTCTATAAAGTATGTCTCCCAACCGTACAAGTAGTGCACACATCTAGTCTACATCCATTTCCGAAGGACCAGGAGGGGGCGCCTCTCCACCAGCAGCCGCATCACCATCTGGCTTGGGTGGCGGAGGAGCGCCTGAGGCAGCAGGATCGGGCGTATCCGTCCTGCTCTTGGGCGTCTGCGTGCCGCTCGGAACGGGAGGCTTTGGCTTGGGTTTCGTAAGAATGGGCGTCGCAAAGTAAATGACCTCATCCCTCTTCTTCTCAATCTCTGCACTCGTCAGAACAGGGTCGACATTCTTCGGACGCTCAGCCTGGCGGACGATCTGATCCTCGAGCCACTTCTGAATTGTCGCGACCTTCTCTACGATGGATTGTTTATCTTTCTCGTCGATGTGTGCCAACTTCTCCTCGGTGGATGTCGCTTGCGCCATATAGCTGTTGAGAGTTTCGCGGAGCTGGCTAATCCTCCTCTGGCGATCCTCGGACTCGCGGTAGCGGAAGGTGATGGGGTCGCCGAGAACCTTGAGTGCGTCGAGACGTGCGACATAGGCGGACTTGGTGGTATCTTCGCCCTCCTCACTGTACAGCCAGTCTTCGGCTTCCTGCAGAGCAGCGAGCAACTTTGACTTTTCTTCGGGCTGGACAAAGGAAGCATAGCGATCGTCCAACTTTCCACGGGTGTCGTAGACGTACTCCTCGAGAGCGTTTTTGCGGTCCTTGAATAACATATTCATAAGTACGGTGACTAGCTGAGGACTAGTGAAGTAGGCCTTACCTCGGTATCCATGACGAGTTTATCAGCGGCGTGCATCTGGTTCTCCTGCTCTCGCAACGCCTCGACGGTCTCTTTAGGCAGGGAAGAAGTGCTTGCTGTGAAAGTAATCTCCTTCTTCTTGACCACTCTCTTCTTCTTGGGTGGTACAGGTGCCGCACCATCCGCGGGAAGATCGACATCCATCGGGGGTGCTTCCTCCTTCTCTTCGATTTCTTCAACATAAGCTGTCTCAAGCGACATGATACCATGCAGATTCAACCTTGATTTAACTTTGACACACGTTACGTCGCCCTTGGGATCCGCTGGGAACTGCGACGCAGTGAACTTGCTGATTAACGGGACGATCGCACCGGGAAGTAAAGAAGGTTCAGCGTAAACAGCCTCGAGTTCAAATGGTTCTTTGCGATAGAAGGAGAGGACTTTGGTCGAGGGGACGTTGTTGCCCCGAGGGAATACGAGAAGCTCAGTATCATCGTCGGGGTCAGAGGGTAACGCCGCCCACTGGATCTTGATGGGGTAGTGGGTGGTATCATGAATGTTAAAGTCACGGACACGGAAAACGGGGGAGAGCTGGGCACAGCAGAATGTGGCACCGCGTGCAGCAGCCTCCTCTTGGTTAAGGGTGAAAGAGAGATGCTTGCCTCCAAAGGCTTCTTGAATGCGGGCGCGGATTGCGGGCATGCGGGTTGCGCCTCCGACTAGCTCGACGGAGTCGAGCTGCTCGGCGGTCAGTTCGGCATCGGCCAAAGCGCGTTTGATAGGAGCAGAGATGCGATCGAGGACGTCAGAGACGAAACCCTCCATCTGATCGCGAGAAAGGAAGGAAGAAGCATCGACATCGTTCATGATGTTCTCGATATTCAAGGGTGCTTCTGCGTTTGCTGATAAGACTTTTTTGAGCTTCTCGCAGCCTGTGGTCAGTCGGAAGACGGCTTTGGGGTTGGACATGACATCGATCTTGTATTTAGTCTTGAATTCTTCGGCGAAATGCTGGACGAGGGCATAGTCGACGTCGCGACCGCCGAGATTGCGATCGTAGGCCGTGGATTTGACGTTAAGCTGGCCCTTGGAAAAAGCGATGACGGCCACGGACATACTTGTATGGCCAACATCGACAAAGGCAATATAGCGAGGGTTATCTGGCTCGGGAAGATCTGATTTTGTGATGCCGTACCCGAGAGCGACAGCGGTGGTGTCGTTGATGAGGCGGAGGGTGGTGAGACCTGCGATAGAAGCGGCATCGAGCAGTGCCCTTCGCTGGATATCGGTGTACCACCCTGGGACGGCAATGACGACATCTTGCACTCCAGTTTTTAGTTCTGCTGAAGCGATATCGCGCAGTTTGCCAAGATACATCGCGACGAGCTGTGTTGCAGAAAATCTATGCTTCTCTCCGACGTAAGTTACCTGGATTGAGTGGTGGATCGGATCAGATCAGTAGATGGTGGTGTTTGAGCCTCGAAAGGGACACACCTCTGTCCCAACCGTTCCATCTACATCGACCAAGGAAGCATTTATAAACTTTTTCTCAATCTGCTGGACTTCTGGATCTGAAAGGGTGCGACCAATCAGACGTTTCAAAGATCCGATGGTATTTCTAAAGTTTGACGTCTCCTGTGTTTTTGCAGATTCGCCAATCGCGCGCTGTTTGGGACCAAAGGCGACAAGCGAGCTGTTGTACGGTGAACCGGATGACTTGGAATTGTATAGTAAAAAAAACAACTTACGGTGTGGTACGATTTGACACCTCATTTGCGATTATATCTATTCCTCGATGTCTGGCTACACCGATCTTTATGAAATGGGAGAAGGGTTAGATGATCGATATCGCAAGAATGGTTGAGGATACAAACCAAACTATGTAACGAACCGAAATCGATACCGACGACAGCCATGAGGGGGTAGTTAGTATAGATTACAAGATGATGAGGGAGTGACAAGCGTTTAAATTTTGAGCGATCGAGATATTTGTTTGGCTGGACCTTGGGATATAAACAGCAAGATCATTCTCGATTCTTCTACGCTGCCCATCGCGACCATGTGACTTAGTGGTGGGCAGTTCCACTTACGCCCACTTGGAAAACAATGCTGCGTCCACCATTTATATATTATTTTCTGGTTTTCTTTCGGTCTGGGGATCTCTGGGTTGCGCCTTCATTTCAACACTTGTCTGTGACAAGGATCACTGTCCTTCCTCCTGTTTCCACTCTCCTTGGTCATCCATTCCGAACATGCCCGCTATACGCCAACCCCTCCGCCAGCGCTGCAATGTAAAGCTTAATGTAATCACAGACATCCCTCCTGAGGACGTCCGACTCCTTGAAGACACCGAGCGCGTGTACGAGGGCGACATCTATTCACGGACCAAGTTCCGGAGACGCACTCGGGACGTCAGTGTCCCTTTCAAAATGGCTCCGGAAAGGGAACGTCCCACCACCCCCCAGCTCCACCCTGTTAGCTTGTCGGCTGCCCAACGATTACAGTCCCTTCACGAGCTTTTGCCATATCTCTTCGTATCATTCCGCAACGACGACCAGCTTCCCGCAGAAGTCGTAACCGAAGATGGTGCTGCGTTTACGCACATTGTCAACATCACTCACGAATCGTCCATGAGAGAGACTGGGGTTGTTAATATAGGGAGAGATATAAAACGTGGTTTGCACACCCTCGTCCTTGTCGTCCCCACCTCTGCGCCACGACGCCACGCATGTAGAGGGCGTAGAGTTCAGACTGCAGGCGTAAGGAACACAACGCTCCTCACGGAATACCAGTTACTCGCAGCTCGGGACTTCCTCTCCCTTTCTCTGCCTTATTATTCAGAGGCGCACCCGACGGAGGTTCTTGAGGGCCCGATAGGTCCAGCTGACCGAGTACGTGTGTTGATCACGGCTCCCGCTGGAGAGGGGGCAGCGGCGGATGTCATGTCTGTTACGACGTGTTATATCACTTTTGTTTCTGGGGTGAGTGCACAGACTGTGGTGGAATGCATCGACAGTGAGGAGGGGGTTCCGAGCTGTTGGAGAGATGTTATTGGGAAGGGAGAGGGTGGAATGAGGCTGATTGATCACGTAGCTGTGATGGGAGAGTAGTTTGTCCGCGTTCATCATATCTCACATCTATAGTACATCGCTCATTTATGTAAATCATGCATTGAACTAGTGACAACTTGGAATTGGGACTATACAAAACCTGTAACACGTTCCGAGTAGATATCCATTTACAGATTATATGATTGGTATGTAGTTCGTATGCGAAGGGGTCATACACACCATGACGCCACCTGCAGTCAGAATATACTATTGTCGAGGATCACAGTGATTGTCTTGTCCAAACTCACGTTAACGCGTATACACCACGGCGATAATTGCACTTCTACTGAGCATCCGGGGCACCTGGAGGGGTGCGACAGTAGCAACCCAATGCACAGCGGAATGCCTGAAATGAATGATTTCATGTCATTGTCAGGTAATATTACATATGTGGCTTGTTGGCGTTCGTGAGAAGAACCTCACTTGATTAAGATTCAAACGAGTCATAATATATATATATATCGTGAGTCTAGAACGAGCACGGGCGTCTGTCTCCAGCACGGATAATAGCATGCGATGAATCGGGGTCACCATGTTGTGATGATGGAGAACCTCGAGGCGGTTATGTGGACATAGAAGTGACAAATAGGCATGAAGGTACCGCGTGGACGGTCGAGTGCACTGGAGATTCCCAAGCTGTCCTCTTGGTTGATTGTTGTGGCGTCATATGCCTGAATTCTATTGGCATACAATCAAAGGTCGAGGAAGGGAGATCAGACTGAAAAGACATAGTACTATCCGTACATATATAAGGTTCGGATCAAACAGATGTACACTGATCACCTAGCACACTTTTTTTGCCTCCGTTGCTCTTGTCACCTGAACCACGACCATCTCAGTTCTCTGCGTGAAAGTCCACCCTTCAACGAGATATTGGCTCTGTGTGTTATCGTAATTCGTCGTGCGTCGACCACGACCTCTTCCCTCGGACATCGCCTCTGATCTGATAAGCAGGATAATCAACCCACGGTCTCGTGCAAAGCACACCAACTAATGTCAGCAAGGCAAAATAAGAAGCAGCGCAAGGGGCGAAACAACGCCAACAATCGAGAGCGTACCGTCACCACTCTCACTGAAGACCCAAATACGCCTTATCTTGTCCCAACCCCCAGCGAAGAGCCCGCAGGTTCCAATCTCATGTCTTCCCCGTTCTCAGTGACCTCGTCCTCTGCTGGCAACGCGAATAACGGCCCGTATCAGATGCCTGGCAACTATGCTTTTGGATATAACAACTTTCAACCACCCATGCACGGAAACGTCCATCACTTGCAACATCAGCCATCCCAACCGCCGTTTTACTCCTCCGCTCAGCAGCAGCAACAGCAGCAGCAGCCAATCCTGCCGCCAGGACAGAACGATCTTGAAATATTGGAAAAACTCAAGGAAATGATAAAAAGTGGCCAGCACGAGTTCTTTCGCGCTGTCCCGCAGCCCGCGGCTCTGGCTAGTGTCTATCTGGGTCTGAATGCTACTACACAATCTCAAGTTCCTCACCATCTGGAACAGGCTCCTGATTTCCAAACAGGTACCACTCCGGTTGAACCACAACTGCAAGCCAATGCCACTCAAGGACCTAGGCCATCGTCCCCAGTAGATCTCGGCCGGCGACCTCCCCGTATTCAAAACAAAGAGGGCTGGGAACCTTCAGGCTCCAAAAAGGCTATCGGGACAGCGACTTCCGTCGGCCCTCAGCCAACTAACAATGTGCTATTCACTCAAAGTCCCAATGATGATCTCCCTGCTAACCCCTCTACGTTTTCGCAGAGTACTCAGGCGTCTCTTGGTGGCCGTTATAATCAGAACGCAAATGGAGCGCCCGCAGTTGTGAACACAACGCATCTCAATAACAATGGTAATACCAATTTATCGGGCCCCCAGTCTGCTGGTGTTAAGTCTTCAATGGACGTCCACATCCCGGACACCAAACCATCGAATCTTACCGTCTCTACTGCAAGTGGTCCAGATGCTACATCTCCAACTCAACGCTCGGCTAAATTCGACTCCTCAGCTGGCGGACCACCTTCTAGCAACGAACCTGATCAAACTCGCTCTTCAAGTGATCGCACTGGCCACGGTGAGTTGATATATAGTGGTTCACAAGGACCTGCCGATGGTTCTCCAGAAAAGGGTCCTGTGTATGACGGCAAGGATGATGGTCTGCGCACTCCTCGGGAAAGTAGTTGGTCTGCTAGAGATGGTGTACCTCCGGGGGATGATAGACGTCGGGACACTGATCGTCCACTTCTATCTCCGAATTCCCGTCCCAACGTTAACGGATCCTCTGATATTCGGCCAAGTGGGCCTGGAGATCGGGGCCCCCTTCCCCCTGTTAGAGATGATAGATATTATGACCGTGACAGGGACCGTGACAGGGACAGAGATCGCGACCGGAGAGAATGGGAAAGGGAACGACGACCGTACGACAGATTCCGAGATAATAGGATGACTGATATCCGAAGACCTCCCCCTGAACTGCGACACTATGAACCGGATTATGACCGAGTTCCTCTTCGTCGTTTTGACCAAAAAGATGACCCTGTTGAAAATCGTCGAACTGCTGACGCCCGTGCCCCACCTACACCAACGTCTACTGACGATCGTGGTGCGCGCCAACCACCTGCTGATGATCGGCTCTCTTCTGCTCGAGCGTTACCTAGTGACAACCGCGCTCCTGTTGATCTTCGTCTTGCTCCCCCTGATCCTCGGGCTCCCCCACCTGAATCTCGAGCTCCGCCTGCTGACATTCGTCTTCCCGCACGTGTACCCACTTTTGATGATCGTCATTTAAAAGCTTCTCCCGTTGATGACCGAGCACGTCCTCCCGCCCCCCCTGCACGACCTGCTGAGCCCAGCGTCGGCAGAGCTGGTACTGACGATCGCGGCGGCGCCCGCTCTTCGCCCGGGGAAGATCGTATCTCTCGACCGATACCTCTTGAAGATCGAATCAGCCGTCCCTCTCTCCAAGATCGCCTTAGCCAGCCCCCGGTCGCCAGATCTTTGACACGCCAAGTTAGTCTTGAAGAACGTCTCTCTCATCCTCCTGTTACTGCGGGGGACCATGGCGGTAGGCCTCCCCTACAGTCAGATGACCGCCCAAGCCGACCTAGCGGTGTTCTCGACCGTGATCGTGTTAACACTCGTCCCGGTCCACCTGATGAGCGCAGCACTCCTCGTCCTGCTCTTCCAGCTACTCAAGATGAACGTGCTCGCCTCGATGACCGTCCAGGTCGCCCTGCAGAACAATATGTTCGGCCACCGTCTCCAGAAGGTGCTTCCCATCGTTCAACTGCTTATCCACCGCCTCGTTCTGCCTCAGTTGTGCGTGATGAACCACGTGTCCCCCCAAAGGCTCCGCCTTCACCACCTCCTCGTGATTACCGTCGTCCTCTCTCCCGTGAACGAGTAGATGTTAGGCCAAGCACGTATCGCCCTGATGACAGAAGCTACGCTGACGATAGACGGACTGATGCTATGGATGTTGATGCTACTCGCTACAGTGATACTCGTGGCCCTTTCAGGCCTTTCTCGCCTCCTTCTGCTGCTGATCTGGCTCGCGATCGCGCGAGGATGCAATTCCCGCCTTCCCCGCCTCGTGCTCCCGTTGATGCTCCGACGTATGATGATCGGTATCCGCCCCAAGGAGGAAGAGACTGGCAATATTCATACAGTGATAGGCGCCGTGAGTGGAGTGCTGTTAGTGCTGCCGACGAAGAGTACTGGAAATCTCGGCCTCAATGGGACAGGAGCACACCTACTGATAGGGATCGGTTTGATCGGGATCTTCCTCCCCGATGGGAGACACGTGACGAGCGCGACCGGAGAGAGAGCTTCCCTCCTCCCCCTCCCAGGGCACCATCACCTCCACGCGTATACGACGGACCACCGCGTCCACTAAGTTCTCGTCTAACAGATACTTACACCAGTCCTCCAAATGCCTCTGACCGGTCATACCCCCCTCCGCCACCAAGAGACCCTCCTTTCTCCCGCGTGCGAGCACGCAGTCCCAGCCCAAGGCCCAGACCCGTGGATGATGGAAGACCACCCCTGAAGAGAACAAGAGATGATGCATACCCAAGCGGATATTTCTCCCCGCAGTCGCGGGATCCACCCTTGCGGAGACCGGCGGATTATCCCCCCCGCGGACCGAGTCCACCACCTACAAGCGGCGGAAGCAGCTACTACGATCGAAGTGGACCTCCACCGTCGTCCGGGAGCACGACGGCTACTAGTCTTGGGCCTGGTGATAGAGATTATCCACCAAGGGATCGACCAGATTACCCCCCTCCGGCGTCATATGAAAGGGCCAGGTCGCCACCTCGTGGTGGGAGTTATCCAAGGAATGGGTTTCCGCGTGCTGTTGATGCAAGGGATGATAGGCGATATCCTCCACCCCCTCTGGCCCCTCCGAGAAGACCTTGAACAGTTATCGGTATCTAATATGTGAGTTTCTTTTCCCTCTTGATTATTTCTGCTTCGTGATTGACGGATAATTTTTCGTTACAGAATTCGGGGTATTAACTATCTGGATTTCATGCTGGCAAACTTCTAGGAATCTACCCAACAACTCACAAAAGCACTTACAATCTACCTAACTTGATCTATACTGTCTGTCCAACACAATTTGTACTTACGCATTACTAACTGCTAAGGGCCGGTCAACATGTTCTTATTTACTATATGCATGTCAATGGACCTTATATATACGATTGATTCATGTACTTATGTAGATGGATTTCAAGGGCGGCTATTTATTGCCACAACGGTCCTGGACAAAAAGCTACCGACCAAGTGCAGGTGAAACAATACGACTGAGAAGGTCACCACGCTCAACCGTTTCTACGCCACCTTTATCTCGCAGTTCTTGTTTTCGGCGTTGTAAAAACTGTTGCATAAAGGAAGCAAGGCCAACCCAAGCATGTTCCATATCGCGCAGCCTTCGCATGGCGCTATGGGCACAACCATAATTCACAACAAGATATTCATACCATTTGATAGGTAGCTTGTACGCCCAGCGAGGAAGCATAAAGCGCAAGATTGAAGTTTCACAGACAGTCGTCAGCGATCGGGCCGAAAGCTCAGGATTTCCTGGTTGTCGAGTCCAAGACATGGGCAAACCAAAACCACAGCGTGAAATAATGATAAGTGCAAACTATCCCAGAATGTCAGCATTCGCTCATGACAGTGAGAATATGAGGACTGACTTTCATCGGAAGTTTATTAATCTCTGGTATGATGAATTCCGAGTCTTGCAGTTCCGTCTGTGCGCTAAAACTCATTTCATGATATGTCGTAATTGCTTCTTCCCATACAACAGAATACCTAGGAGAGGAGAACTGGCTGAATGCTTATCGGTAATATCACCAGCGACCAAAGGGTCATACTTTTTTGTCGTGAAAGCAGGGGCGACAAGACGTCTGACGTTTCCACACCTCACCATTCGTTGAAACCAGACTTTCGCCCCAGAGCCTGAGAAAATTGAATCATATAGTAGTGTACGCTTCAGGAAACTCAACCTGTAAGTACACAGCATTGACCGGGAGATTGGACAGCCTACAACGCACAGGTGCGACGGGAGTTCCACCAATTTAAACCAGGTGGACGGAATTATCGAGCCAAAAAAGACTCTAGGGAGAAAATAGTGGTCGAAAGTAGTGTTGCCGCAACGTGAGGTACCTCAAGGTCAATATCACGTTGAGGTACAATATTTCCTTTTTC
>QLOK01000607.1:0-18444 GCA_003313805.1 Tricholoma flavovirens
AGAGGTCTTGTAGTGGCCCTTGGCCTGTGATGAGGATGCGATGGCGCGTTTCTTCTTAGCTGTGATGACAGGAGATTCAATTAGCAAACAAGTGCCGAATTCAAGAAAAACATATGTCACTCGGCAATCTTGTCGGTTTCCGCTCCAGCATCACCATCATTGTCCGTGATGGATGAGACGTTACGCTTGTTTTGTTGAGTCGACCCTGTAGCAAATGAGAGGGGTGCATGTGGCTGAGAATCCGGGCTTGATGAAACAGGGCGGTGATCAGTTTCAGCAGTACCTTGCGCTTGGCGAGAATGGAAATCTTCCACGGCTTTGCGCTGGAAGGAGAGTTGGGGTGCTGAAGTATTAGCTGTGTCCTTGAGCTTCGCAGTAAGGTTGAGTGGGCGTATCGGTCGGGGTATATCCGCTCGCCTGATGGTTGATCAAATTTATCATACGGAAGGCAAATGATTGAATTTGATACGCACTGGACATGTTTCAGCTCTTTGATGAGACGTTGCAGTTTGAGCTCTACAAGATCCAATGGAAAGCTCATCCAGTTGATTTTCGAAAGGTACGACACCACAAGACCCATGCCAAATTTGCCCTGGCGGACGTAATGCAGGTGGCCATCAGAATCCCAACAATCCTCTGCAAATAACGCGTCGAATCGTCGGTTGAAGGTCTCGTGGGGAGTCTCACATTCCTCAGAATTCATCACANNNACAGGAGTCGAGGGCGCTGATTGCAGCTTTCTTTGCGTCATCAAATGTCTTTTTAGGAGCTTGGCGATATCTGTACTTAGCCCAACCCCAGTACTACAAATCCATGAGATGCTAGTGTCCATGCTTGAAAACTGAAAACTTACCATTTCGATTGGATTTAATTCACAATGAAACTTGGGAAGGAAAATGCACTCGTGGCCAGCCTCCTTGATCACAATTTCGAGCATGGAGACTTGATAAGCAAAATCATCTTGCTTACTGAGAAGGCAGGCCATGCAGCAGTTGGAATTCTTGTATGGGCAAACAGGTGCGCATTTGGCTCGCATGTTTTTCACATCAAAGCCGCGCTCTTCGAGGGTTTGTTGGAGGCCCTTCTGCTGGCCATTTTCTGTTGTCATCTTCTGTATCTTGCCCCAGTATTCTGGATAAGGGTTGGTCTTGGGGATTATAGTGTCCTTTTGAAAGTGTTGTTTACCGCTGTTACTCTTGTTCATTTCGAAGGCCTTGAGCGTGTCGGGAGGAAGAGCTGCATGTGCTGAAGATTGGTCAAATACGAAGAGTGCTTGACATCCTGGATGAGCCTCCTCAAAAATTGGAATGGCCAAATCAACAACTTCAAGTTGTTTCACAAGTTGATCACAGTCCCAATATGGGTCTCCATTAGACCCAGGATAAATGACCTTGTGAGCATCGCGATGAACCTTGCCATCCGGAGTGAGTGAGACAAGTCGCCCATTAACTTCAATAAAATCTGAGACATGAATCAGACGACCACGGCCCTTTTTGTGAAGGACCTGTTCACCCTCTCGTAGCCTAAAATTCACGTTTGTGATCATTATTAACAGAAACCTTAGTAACCAGTTGTGCTCGTAACTCACCACAAGAAGCTTTGATGGTCATTTTGCTGAAAACAGCTCTCATCGTGGAATTCTGCAATCAAAACCCTTTCTCCTGGCTCGAGCACAGGTTCCACCCGAGTTAACTGAGGACCTTCAAAGTGAACCATCCGTCTCTCAAATGTCTTCATCGCAGGCAAAAACACTTCCTCGCAATACTTTACAACATCGGGTCTTTCATGACCATCCATGTAGACACCTTTCTTTACTCAGGTACGAACCCAACCCAGCTTAATTAGCCAACGTCTGGCAGTTCTCTCGCACAGTGGTCGCTTAGTCGTTATGCCCAAAGAGGGAAGAATGACCCCATTCAACCCTTCCCTAAACTTCAACGGTGTGATCGAACCAACTGCTTGTTCTGTGAGCCAACTAAGGGCAGCTCTTCTCACAGCTTCATCCTTAAGCAATGACTGAGCATTCTTGCTCCCACCACGACACTCAACAGGGAGCTGTTCAAAGATCTGATAATGCCGAGCCAATGACCGGACCCGACGTGCGAAATGAATGCTCGACCCATCTGTTTTCTCATGCCACTGTCGGGCAATCTGATGACTCGTGGAAATGCAGCTGTGGCCTTTCAAGCGCAGGGTTGCGAAGTTTCGGAGGATCATGAGTTGATTGATATGCAATAATGGCAAAGATGCGTGCTTCTTTTTCAAATCCTTCTTTATCTGGTCTCTCAACTTGTCCCACCCTCGAATTTCTTTAGGCGATATCCCAGCCATCGTCTCATGAACGTCCTCCTCCCATGGTTCCTCGTCATTTGTTTCGGTCTCAGCACTTGGTGTAGAAGGTCTGGGTGATACTCGGCGACCCTCTAATTCTGTTTCGTCATCTTCATGCCTCCTTTTGCTGGGAACAGTGGCTGTCTGATCAGAATCAAACTTGAGTGGTGTTGGAGGAACAGATTCCTCGCGGATGGGAACTTTGGGATTGTTGAAAGAGAGAGATGGTGGCGACATCGACTCCTCTCGAATATGGACATCATCAAACACAAGTGGCGGAGGAGTTATCGATTCCTCTCGGATGCGAGTCATAGATAATGGATCTGGAGCGTGTTTCTCGACTTGGGCAGGGTGCGGGTGCCATGGTCTCTTCTCTACACGAGCGACCCCGTTGTCTTTCTGCAAGTTGTTCTGCTCTGTTGGGGTCTCCAAGGATGGCGTAGGTTGCACCTCAAATCCAAAACTTCCAAGTTTACTTTGCCCTTTCATAAGGAGATGATATCGACAAACTGTACACTCTGATTTACTTGCTACATCTGGGCCTTTCTTATACTGAGTGGGACATGCTGTAGGATATCAACTCAGTTTTTTCATGCTGAGCCTACTGTTATTACTCACCTTTTTTCCTTTTCAGCTGCTTCCTCTTCAAATACTCAGGTATCCAGTCCTCATCTCGTGAATCATCCCCCTGGTCTATGGCAAATCTCATCAGGTTGACGTAAAATCCATCGTTCCCAACTTCCCACTCATCCCATTCCTCCAAATCCTCCAAATCTTCTGATGGCTCAACATTCTCCTCATCTGACTCCTCTGTTTCTATGCTTGTTTTCATACTGTCGAACTTGAGGTGTGCTGACCATGCACTGTCTGAATCCAAGTCTGAATCCCCATCACTGATTTCTGCTGGGGTGGTATGACGTGCCGGGAGCGGTATCGGTGATGGCGCGGCTGGCTTTTTTTGGTTTCGAAGTCCAGAAATATTTCGCTTCGGTTTGGGTTTACGACCGCGAGGCATATCAGAATGAAAAATGAAATGAAAGTGAGAAACTTTGTGTTTGTGTATTGGTTTTGTGTATTTTTTTTGACCCAGCAACAGAGCGAGCGGTCTAGCTCTTTTTGGAACGATGTTCAGCTTAAAAAAAGGCGTCGATTGTGCATTTTTTCATTATTTTTACGAATTTTTTGATGTCCGGCCAAATTTTTTGGGTCAATATTTCCTATATCATAGAATCTGAGGAATTGGCTCGTGCAAATCACTTCATTGGGTCCTAAATATGATGTTTTTACGGTAATTTGGACTCTGGGATAGTTTCGGAACTTCCCAAAATTGGATGAATATTTTTGTCGTGTTTGTTTGTCCACGATTGTAGATCGAAACTGACACTGGCAAAGGACGGAATTCGGCAATGTTCGGCGGAGAAAATCAAAACGTCTCACTGAGACTGTATATGGCTTACAAACGTGCCGTATCCAACCCACGGAAGGATCTTCCGGTCGTACGTGCCTAACCGAGTCATTTTGGTTCGCGCTACAAGGTTGGGGCCTGCCAGTCCTTGATGCATGTCATTGTCATACGGAAATTGCGGAATTCCGGAAATATAAATAGCATCCTGCAATGTCTTTATGGATATGAAATGTGAAAATCGACTCCGATATCACATTCTTCGTGTTTAATTCTTCTTCCTTTCGATCTGTTGTTTCGTACCTGGGACAGCCATAAAACCACCGAGCACGCACATCCCGAAATTCCCTTCTTTCTACTTGGTGAGATACGCAACGCGATCTGCTGTAACTTGCAGTCAACTGGCAGTTGACACAAGCTTATCGCAAGATCATTTCTGGGCATATCTCAGTGGCGCTACTTCGAGAGTACTCCGATGTTCGCTGAGGCTCACCAATCCAATTCAGTACGTGAACACTGAATATTACAACCCTGACCTTTTTTATGACTCATTTCCCTCCTTACAAGATGCATGTCCGTAACGCTGTGTTAACTTTATGGTGGTTAATCCTACGCCTACATCCGAAATGAACGCCTTACTTCCAACGTATGCGCCTTCAGCGCCTTCGCCGAACTACACCTGCGAACCAACCAATGGCGAAAAAACCCTGCAGAAAACCCCTAGCCTAAGTCTTCCCCCGCTAACGAGCACGTATACGAAAGAATCGGACAAGGTTGTGGTAACTCTCTTCGACCAGGAGAAGAACGCAAAAATGCCTACTTACGGCCGACAAGGTCTTATCAGCGGTACAGTTTATTTGGATGGCAGTGAACTGGTTTTACAGGTGGTAGTCAAGGTGAGCTACAAGTCACTTACGTCAAGGATAGAAGTGAACTCGATCTAGGTAGAAGGCAAATTGGAATCGAGTTGCTTCGAGGGTGGCTACAAGTCGATGAAGCTCATAAATGATCACTCTACACTATGGAAGAAGGCAGAAGATGGCAACACTTGTCCAAGTCTCATTCCATTTTCGTGCGTCTTACCCGCAACATTTGACTATGGTGATTGTAAACCTCCCCTTCCACCGTCGTACGGGTACCGTTCCCCTGGCTCTCCGTCCATTCTTGTTAGATCGTACTATTCTATCAACGTATACATTGAGCGCATCCGTCATCCCATGGTAGAATTTTTAACAGGGATGAAACAGTAAGTCATAACCTCAGTTTCGTTGTCGATGACAGGTGACAATCGAAATTCGGCAGTATCGTGATCCCTTTCAACTACTACCCTCGTACTCGTGCGCACCGTCCAATTGTTGCTAGTCTGGGCTTCTTCTCCACCCTGAAGACTTCGCCTGAGGAGTGGTATCAGGCTTTCTCAGAAATGAAGACCCGGCCACATTTGCAAGTGCCAGACCCCGTGTACTGCCATGTGAGTACCGCTTCGCATCTGCCAGCCTGAGGGTCCAGATGGCAAACGCACATTCTACATTAGCTCTTTATCCCTGTGGCGCGCGCTTACGGATTGAAGGATACAATCCCTTTCCACGTGCAACTCAACGGTCCTTTGCGCTCCATTAAAAAATTCCTCCTCCTTCCCGAACGCAATGATGTCGAGTTTGAGCAAAGAAAGCCCACAAAGCGCCTTTTGTCTCAGTGCTCCTCTCACCCACGGCCCGCTGTCAAAGTTTACCTGTTGAGACAGGTAGCCATCGAGACGAGAGGACATAAGACATGTCAAAATATCATTCTTGCACAAGGAAAATGTCGTGAAATTCCGCCGGCTATTACTTCCTGCCAAACCCAAGGAACAATACATCTTGACTGGGAGGGTGAGATGAAGTGTTCAGATGGTATTTCTGTGGGCAGTTTCGTTGCTGGAAACGTTGCCGTGAAGGTTCGATTTGATTTCCATTGGATCAAATCGACGAAGGCTGCCAGTGACGCATTTTGCCTTTTTTTTTTTTTTAGGACTTTATTGGCCTTGAAATGGAGCCCCCAAAACAAAAAAAGGTGGTTGCTCCGTTCTTCGGCATCCACATGACGGTGCCGATTAAACTTGTCACGGACTCGTATATAGAAGTGACGGACTACGGAGATCAGGTTGCAGTTCTGTAAACCATTAACGGCACGCCGCCAAAGGGATTTTGGGATGGATGGTGATTTGTTCCAAAATCAAGTTGCCCAGTTGATGGCCAACTGCTTCCATCGAGAGGGCAAAGGAAGGAGAGCACTATGCCAGCAGCACAAGTTTGCCAAAGCAAACGCAATCGATTGCAAACGGCCATCACCAAGATCGTTCTCGGAGCCAGGAGGTTTGCGGGGTGGGCAGTAGAAATGATATTCGATAAATGCTACCAATACGTGGTGATAGATAGTTCTAGATCAATACAAAAATGCGAGAAATATTTACGTTAAGAAATGTTACCGTGATCCATAGGAGTGAGTACATGCAAGAGGCATGGAATGTGGTATGGATGAAAAAAGCGTGGTGTTGTGTACAGGAAAGGACAGCTTGGCCGAAGAAGGAACGGATAAGATTAGGGTCAACCGATGAAAAAGATGCTATGGAGTTTCACTAGCGGCGATTCTTACGTGAGGGCTATCGAGGATGGTGCTGTGAATTAAAGCAATTTTGCGTATATGGTGGTATGCTGGGACGCCGCTGAAATGGGTCGTCATATGAATCCCTGGGTATTCTGGTCTGCGATGATGAGGTCAATAAGCCAAACCCTTCTTTTTGGGGCGACACCGGGTATGCAGTCAGTGGCGAGCCAGCATTGTCAAACCGGCTCCCTGTTTGATTTTTTCTTCTTCTGTAGATTACGAAACCAATAACGGCCGCCAAGATCAAGACAGCTGATGTCAAGGCGACGATAAGACCAATTAATCGGCTTGAAAGTCCAGAATTTCCTTGGTTGAGGCTGTCTTTCATGGTTGTATCAATACCATTTAGGCGGACCTTGACGAAGTCGATATGGGCTGGGGACACATCATTAGAAATAATCATGAATGATCAAATGGGATGGAGACCTTTTGCAGGATCAGTAACTGAGAGGAACTGCATGTAAGGAGTGGATTTATTTGTGGACCCAACGATGAAATCGCCGTAATTCATGACCATATAAACATTGCGTACTAATTTGTGTTGAAAGCGTAAACGGTTGGAAGCATGAATTGGAAAAGCGTACGCACAGAAGGCCATTCCCAGAACCATATCATAGCTTGGAACAGATCCCGTGTTATATGACACTGGTTGGAACTATGTATCGTGGCGGTCAGTGGTCAACTACGAAGGACGCGTGACCATTACATACTGTACCAATGCATGTTTTTTGACCTCCCGAGCTTGTCATATTAGGGAGCCCGATCAAACTTGGGTCGCTAGAAAATCAATAAGCAAACTTGCATGGGTTCGTTACAAAATCTGAACTTACAGGGTCACGTCCAGGGGATTGATCGGGTACCGCTGTCCAGCAAACTTGAATGTAACGTTTACTTCCTGAGTGCAAGGCAGGATCCATAGCTGGCCGATACTTTCGAGGTTCTTCAACTCTGCACCGCGGAATCTACTGTAGATGGCATCTACTGCAGATCTATATGCATTCAACGGTCAGAATATAACTCCAACAAACGGAAATATATCATACTTGGGGAGCTGAGGTAGTGAGAAGCCAGAATCGAAAACTACTGTAGCTTGGTTCTTGTTGACGGTGGAAGTAATATTGGTGTGTAGGGGGATAGGCCGCCCGTCAGGTCCAATCAGACCATTTTCGTCTAACAGCACCTGAAAGTGCTGATCCGCCTTTTGCTGCTGAACAACGGTTGTTACTGGTAGTTTTGGCTGATTCAACACGTTCTCATAGCCAGTCAGTATGTCCCCTATGGTGATGCTACCGGGAAAGGGATTGTTGGGATCTACATCCAGAATACAGGATCAGAAATTGTTAATAGTTCTTAAAACGAAGCATACCGGTTGAGCGACCGAGGATCACAGTCACAAAGTTCGGGGTAGTCATATTCTGAAGGAAAATGCGGTCGACGACAGCCGCGCCAGCGACGGAACCAACGGATGTGTAGATATTTGAGCCCAAATTTGGTCCCAGTCCTATGACAACCCGCATGAAACTCGAGTTAGAATAGAGAAGGATCACAAAATAATCACCTAGAATACCACTGCCATCCTTGTTGTTTGAATCTGGTGCAACTGCAACTGGTCAAAGGAGCGAGTTTTTAGTGAAATGGTGATGTAGAATATTGTAGCAATTGCGTACGGAATGCTTGATCAAGAACGGTCTGTCCATCAATGTCTAGCCTCGCGGTTTTGACTGGTCCTGCAAGAACATATTGGGCAACCGTTCGGGGCCATGTTGGTCACCACAACATACCTTGAATGGATCCAGAGGCATAGTTTACAGTGGCTGTGAAATTCGTAGTATTGGCATTTGGAACGTTTCCTGTTGCCCAAAGATCGGAACTAAATGGAGGGATTGATTGGCCAGAGCAAGTAGAAAACGGTGGAACGAACCTCCCGGTATCAACTAACAGCTGAAAGGTCTTCCCACCAAGTGACACGTTGGCATAGTAGCTGACATCGGCAGAGTCATTTAGTGAAACACCTTGAATATCCGCCCGTCGAGCAATACTACGCTCAGTAACTGCTCTTCGTTGCCCAGAAACGTCGATCCGGAAGGCGTGGATGATCGTGCTCAACGCGATTGGGAAAGAGAGGAAGCCGACATGAAATTTCATGGGGCAGGAATTGCGAAAAGACTGATGGACGAAGGTAAACGACAGTAAGTCCCCGGCTAAGGTCCGTGCATAAAGAGTCTCAGCGGGATCAGGACGAAATTGAATCATTGCAAGCGATGCCGTCCATGTACATAACGCCGGCGGTGCGTTTCCATAGCGATCCAAACTTTAATACTTATCTTGCGATGTCATGCAATTAAGTACTACACTAACCGTCCTACGTACGAGAGAATCTGTTAACTGATTACGACCAATGCGGGGTATCACAACGGTGGGACTTGTGTACATATGATGGGCGTTTTACAGAGCAGGTGGAGGAGAGCGTAGAGTGACTTGCGCATGTGTGTGGTCAACGATCAGGTTTGGTTTTACGCCATCGGTCACAGCAAGCTAATGTGGTTAAAGAACGAGTGTTAAAGTGCATGGCAAGCAAATAAAAGACAGTCCATTCAGGAGCTGTTTCGTCGAGGGTCACAGCGGTGGTGCACACTGGTGGCCAGCGCGCTGGCAAGATCATTGAAGTTAAGGCACCCAATTCTCAGGCTGTGCTTCGTTTCCCATCCACTACCATTCATTTGCGGCTCTCTTGTCTTTCTTTTGCCATAGTTCCAAGTTTCTGGATGCACTCTCTTATCCCTCTTTCATTATTTCTGGCAGTTCTAAACCTATGCCCACTTGCCTTCACTACCGTAGTCCCCTTTGAAGTCCGTGTGGGCACTTCTCCGTCTACCCATCTGGCACGTCGTGCCGCAAATACGAGCGTGCCCATATCCAACACCGGAAATGCTCAATACATCGGTAACATCACGCTAGGGGGTGCTGTGGCCCGAGTTATGCTCGATACCGGGAGGTGCGGGATAAGAAGCCAAGTGGAGTCTTGAGCCTCGGAAAACTGACTAGTCAATCACTGGCAGCTCCGATTTATGGGTCGCGTTTCCAGGCAGTCAACCCTCGTCCAAAGACTTGGGGGAGTCGGTAACACTGGCGTACGCTGTTGGAAAGGCCTCGGGTCAGTCGATTCGTTGTGGTGTTGCGGCCTGAGACTGAAAAGTTCGCGCAGGCAACGTACACAAAACATTAGCGGAATTTGCAGGATTTCAAGTCCAAGATCAGGCATTTCGTACGTATACCATCACGTCCTTCCGGGGTATTCCTGGCTAACAATCTGTTCAAGTCCTCGTAACTGACACGAGCACATTCTCCAGCGACATCCATGCACAAGGATACGATGGCCTCCTTGGTCTCGGCCCTAACAAAGCCAGCGTAATCCAGAAGAAACTGAGCGGTAACACAGGCGACACCACTCTCCAACGCATCTTCGAGTCCAACAAAAACTCCCAAAATTATGTTACCATTCTACTTGACAGGAAAAACGACCCCAATGACGCGTTTACCGGACAACTCACCATCTCCGAAGTCATACCTGGCTTTGAGAACGTAACAACCATGCCGAAACTAGATGTCGATAAGGTCAACCGACTTCTGCAAGGAGGTACGCCATGCTTGGTTCCGCCCATATTCTCTCATAGCTCATGGCGATATCAGATCAACATTGGCAGGCACTTACAGATACAACCGTTGGCATTATCGGACCGGACGGTCAACCCATCATTGTCGATTCGATTGTCCCTGGTGCGCCCAGTGGTCAGTTTGTAGCCGTGTTTGATTCCGGATTTACATTCAGGTGTGCAAGACTTGCAGAATTATGTTTATTTTCCTTACTAACACTTGCTGTCTGCACTAGTCAGGTTCCCCGAGCAGTGTCCGATGCAATCTATGGTCGTGTTCAAGGAGCTGTGTATGACACCAAGAACGAGTACTGGACAGTGCCCTGTGGCCAATATCTCAACATCTCGTTCGGCTTCGGAGGCCGCCAGTATCCCATTCATCCGCTTGATACTGTCGATGACAACTTTGGCAAAGTGGATTCGAATGGAAACCATATCTGCATTGGGGCTGTAGGCTGTTCATCTTAGTTTAATCCTAGAGTTTATTGCTAAGTAATTCCTTGACAGTTCCAACCTATCACTTCCGCCTTCAGTCTACTCGGAAACTACGATATGATCATGGGGATGAGCTTCCGTAAGAACATTGCCATTTGATGCTAGTCCATACTCACTCTATCCAATAGTAAGGAATGCCTACGCCCTAATGGATTTCGGAGACTGGATCAACGACAAATCAACCGACACTGGGACTCCCTATATCCAGCTCTCCTCTATCACCAACTCCCTCCAAGCACAAAATGACTTCGTCCAGGTCCGGTTCGGAGGCACCAACACTCTCAGCGATTCCAAATGGGCTCTCCTACCCGCAAGCCAAATGCAGCACTCCCCGGTATCCGCAGAAGAAAAAAAGAAGCAATACCAGGAGATGATCCTGAGTCGATGGCCATACATCCTTGTAGGCTGCCTTGTATTCTTGCTACTCATCGTCGGCTTTTGCGTCTGGAGGTGCTGCTGCAGGAAGGGCGCGAAAAAGGGCGCGAAGAGGGGTGCACGCGCTAGCAAGCCTAAAAGTTTTGTTGGCGAGACTGCGGGTACCTCGTATGTACCCCTCCAGGAGCCGGATCACTCCAAAGGTGGATACTCGCCAGACGGTCATGATTCTGGGATGTTTCCCCCACCGTCGTCGTCCCAGTATTCACTGGATGCTGCGTACCCAGCTAACTCTCAATATTCACATTATCCGCCGCCACCTCAGTATACGACATCCCCGCATTATGGTGGTCACCATGATCATGTGTAGCTGGAGAGTGCTGACGAGTTGTGTAATAACTTCATGCGGACACCGCCATTGGGACTATGATACTAACTACTGCTTCCGAATCGCTGCGCGATGCTAATTACACACTCGAAACAGCTAGCTGTATGGCGAGAGAATTATTATCGGCTCATTAGGGAGATGTGATCTGATGTATAGATAGGGGCTAACAGTACATACATACAACATGAGTGAAAATAAGTTGGATAAGTGAAGTTAGAGATCTAATAGATGGGAACGACTCGGAACATAAAAATTCTAATGGTGCTGGCCAAGGAGTGTAGAGACTAAGTTCTTGAGGGCCAGGAGGCCCCAGCAATCTTTAACCCCTGCCGAAAGCAAGTGGCAAGTGAGCTAGGAAGACTGCAGACAAGATCCATTAATTGTTAATTTGTCCCAAGCAACTGAGAAATTAAGACGAGGCGTACGTGCTATCATCGCCGTTGTGACTTGGAATAATACATTTATCTTCTTGAGTAAGTCCTCTTTGGGTATTGTAATTACTTCAGGAACAACCGAAGTCGCGGTCGTTTGGATGGCGGTGAAAAGAGCAGTGTTCAGCTCAAATGCCTTGTTCGCCTTCTCCACTGCAGATGCTGGTGAAAATGGCACTTGAGTGAATCAGCCGCAAGGGATCGTCCGCGGCCCGCTCCTCACCTTTGACATGCACGCCCAAGTGGCCGGCGGTGTTCATACCTTCCCTGAACCACTCCTTAATTCGCTTCATCTCACCCTGATTCGCCGGCTTCTGCGCCGTTAAGGATTTAAACGCATAAAACGACAGACCCATACCAGTACTCTCTTCCAACCCGTAGGCTTTACTGACTGTGTGCCGGATAGTCTGGCCCCCACTCAAATCTCCGAGGTACCGCACATAGGAATGTGCGAGGAGCGGACTGGGGTCCACGGCATTTGCTAGCTTCTCTATCCGCAAGATGTAAGCTGTTAGCGCTGCGGGATTCGACAACATTAATTGTAGATGGATAGGATGGGACTGCCAGGAAGACTCGGGGACTTGGAGGAGATAGGAGATGT
Organism: Tricholoma flavovirens; assembly: GCA_003313805.1. Lineage (NCBI taxonomy): Eukaryota > Fungi > Basidiomycota > Agaricomycetes > Agaricales > Tricholomataceae > Tricholoma > Tricholoma flavovirens. Next base: position 12,323 of record QLOK01000607.1, read on the forward strand.
CGGCTGCGATTGATGGTGCGCGTGCGAGTAGTGTTGGATTATATGTAGGCTCGAGGGAAGGGTGTGTTGCATGGCGGGTGAGAGCTCGTTCGAATGTACTTGGAACACAAGACTTAGTTAACTTGGATTAGACGTAAATCGCGAGGGTCTTATTCGTAAATGTGCCAAAGCATCATCAAGTATCGGACATATTCATCTCTTCTCAGCCTTCCGCTGAGTATTGCAGAAGCACCAGCGCTTTTCTCTGCCGTCTCGTGGGCACAGCGAGTGCTTTCACGCAAAAGTGTGGCTAGAGGTTGTGAAAGGTCGAGATTACTAGACGTGCCAGTGGTGAGGGTATGAGACTGAATCTTTTATATCCAGAAAACTGTGGTGCCATAGCATTAGATCCTATTGGTTCCGACATTAGGGCCACAAGACAAATCCAAGAGCGGAACGTGAGTGCGAAAGTTCCGATTAAACGGCGGCCATAACCGTGACCGGATCATCAAAACTTGAACTGGAATATCTTATCTGATGCGGAAACTTCTGAGTCAAGCCCCCCCTGACAGGACCTCAATATGCATTTTGAAAATCGAATTGCCAAGATTGCATTTGATTATGCGCGAATTCCAGATGTCAGATTGCTTTGACAAAAGGTTGGCCGCATTCATGGCCGCAATGCTCCCAACGTGGCTTCTTGTCCTTTTTCAAATTCCACTCAAATTCCAATTTCGGCATCATCAGAAAACAATCCTTTCGATTTGTAGAAGAATTCCTATAATATTACAAAGTACCTATTATCTATGTCCGGGGACCGGACATCAGAATAAAGTTGGAATAATAGTGGTCATAGAATCGTACACCACGAAAGAGATGGCCCCTTCATGGTCCATTCCCCCCTAACGCGCAGTAACCCTCGTTATGTGAATATGGGTGTCCTATGGATACACAAAAATGGCGGTGCATAAACCGAAGAATTCGAATTTAGAATCCAATTGTAAACAAAATCATTGCCATCTAAAAAAAAAAATCAAAGGCTACCAGGAGATTCGGCGGAGAATAACTGTGATGCCGTCCGAGTCAACGCGAATCATTGCGAGTCAGGTTAGCAACTTGGTGAAACGCACCGATTTCTGGACTGAGCGAGAGGTGGGAGGGATAGAGGTTGAACGAGGACGTCTCAGGGATTTGTTTCCGGCCACGGAAGATGAACCAACAGAGTTCGATCCAGAGTAGCTGTCAGATTGTTGGTTTGAACGATTCTCCGCATACTCTTCTTCAGCATTGTCGGACCACTCAGGAGAACCGACATTCTTTGACGCGGAAGTGTCTGCAGAGTATAAGCGACAAGAAGACGCAGAAGAGTCACGCCTACGACTGAGATCTCCTATTACAACACCTCCACCAATAACCCGCCATGAGACGGGGAAGAAGTTTCGTTTGCGATTTTCCTCCTGCTGGGAAGCCGGTTTAGGGGGCAGTCCCGGCGGTGCTTTCAGATTTTGGGTTGTCATTGGTAAAGGCTCCTCGTGAATGCTAGAGAGTTTATTTAACGAAATGACCATGGACAGGGGAGACCCACTGACAATGTACATTCATCACCATTCGGACAGACGCCGTGTGTGCTGAAATGCTTACACACTTTCGCTGGGAGAAGACTCGTCAAGCCAAATATATGAACGTCGCATTGATCATAGAATAAACGTACTTTTATAATTGGAAGTCTTGTAACGCGAATTAGATCGCGATCGTAATCGCGGTGGATGTACTGGAGATACAGGCGAATTTAAAATGGGTGAAGTAGGTATGTGAGAGTGAGCAGGGTGAGGGCCATTAATAGGTGACGCAGGCGACACAGAAGCGTGTGCATTTTTGGAAGGGTAGAACGGAGGAATATGAACAACCGGCCGTCTCTCTTCGGTGATGCGAATTTGGGACTGATGTTGATGAGAATGCTCGTTGTACTTCGGATCGTCAGTGACGAACACAACATCGTCCGAGAGCGAGCTGCGTGTGGATGTTGACGCAGAACCGCTGGAATCGCCAGAATGAGACGACACTACGACACTTGGTTTGTAGAACTGTGCGATGGGAATAGCGCCCCGAGAGTAAACAGGTGGGTAGGAATCCCTGTAGGGGACCCAGGCACCAGGAGAAGCTGGATACATGGTGTGGTAAGGGGTGTGGAACGGTGGGATCGAGGCTGGGGAAGCGTTCGACCCGATCAAGCCTAGTAATAAGCCAGATCTAGATGTTGCAGTTGGTGGAAATGAGTGAACATACTGTGTGGATTTTGATTATAAGGCGGCTCGACGCCCCTCATGTCGGTCAGCCGACAAGCCGTCCGTTCTACAGTCGACGTTCGAATCCAATTCACTTCCTGTGGTCCCTCTCGCCGTGAACTGAAGGGGGGCTTACCTTCCGGATGTTCGATATCGTGCCTGTATCGACACTTTGGCCCATTGCCACAGCTCCCTGCGGCGTAATAGCGGCAGATCGCGTTCTGTCGTTGAGGAACGTTTTCTTCCAGCAAGACGTGCGCAAAATCACACTCCTGCGCTGAAAGAGGGCATCGTGAGGTCTGGAAAAACTTGCAAGGTTTTGCTGATAACAGATCGCATTATGCACGCAATGAGATGATGAGCAAAGTAAACCTTACTGTGTCGTTTCGTGGACGGATGCCTTCCCAGCATCGCGGAACCTGAACTCTAAAGAGACGACGCTGCTGTGGGAGTGGGAAAGTAATGTGTCCCCTAGTAGGATGGGCGCAGACTCGGCGAAAGAGCACCAGCAGAACTCCAAAGCACTTTAAGTCTCCGGAACAAGAATAGACAAGTGGTATGATCGGCCTCTTGTGAGGTATCGCAAACAAGAGGTCCCCCGATCCGAGACACTTGGGGCGGCGCTCAAGTGCACATCCACTGGACCACCCATCCCGCAATAAAGTTTCCGTACACGAGGCGGCTGCACCGTCGTATCGGGGATATCATCTAATCCCCGTGTAGCCTAGTTCCTTCCAGGATTTACGTAGAAGTAGGCGAAAGACAATAAGAAACGGGTCTGAGTTGCCTCTTCCTATTTGCGGATATGATTTGTCCTATGATTCAGTTGGTTTTATTGTTATTGAGGCGCATGGACGAAAATAGTGAAACCCCATTTGGAGCGTACCTGATTCTTATTGTCTCTGACCACCGACACCTGCCGAATCGGGTAAAACGGTTACCCTGACAGGCCCTCAGATGAAGGGGAGGGTGTTAAATACTTGCATTTCTTTTTCGATATTAATCAACGCTTGATCATAACCGTGGGATCCAGGAACTAGAACAAGAAGGCGAAACAAGGGAGGGCATCATACGAAGGCTAACGCTCTATTGGAACCATCTCGAGAAGGTCATGATTCACACGTTGATGCCAAACTTTGTCTTTGGTATGCTGGAAAGTGACAGGGGACCTGCAAGAGCGACGTCATATCGACACAAACCCCGGTGACCGCTCTAAACTCAAGCCTCGTTGCTGCACTCGAGGATGACTAATTCCGTGCTTGGTTGAGGTAGATGCAGATGACGCATGATCTAGAGGCCTCGAGGCGATGATTGGACTGCATCAGAGGAGTGGCACGGGCCGGATTGCGACCGAATAGGTAACTAGTAGAAACTGTTGCATTTCGTCGTTAGGTGTGTGCCTGAAGACCTTGGTCAGAGGACTCGATTGATGGATATTAGCTGCCGTAAAAAGACACAGCGTAAACCGTACAGTGGATATGGAGATGATAGACCTGCAGACCACGAAACATAACCTGGTATGGTATACTTTACATTTTTATGAATAAGGATGCAACGCAAAAAAAAATAGTTCGTGCGGTTACGACGGCATTTCGGGTTCGTTACGAAGGAGCGGAGTTTGTTCTGTCGCATTCTCCGGAGAGGAGGCTCGACGAGCGTCGTTAGTAGGCGTCTCAGCCAGAGCTTGTGATTCCAGTTGCAGAGGTGGATGCGGAGGCTGAGGTGGATACGGAGGCTGAGGTGGATGCGGAGGTTGCGTAACATCTGCTTTGCAAATAGGACACTGGAGGGCGTTGATATCAAGTGTGCATCCATCCCAAACAAGACATTAAAACTTACCAGCTTTTTTCGTTGTATCAACCACTCATCTACCTCATCGAGGTGGAATATGTGGCAACATGGCAAGACCCGTACCTTGTCCCCCTTGGCAAAGTCGGACAGGCAGATGGCACATTCGAGTTGGGCTTCAAACCAGGGTCGGAGAGTAAGATCAGGACCTGGATGGGAGGTGGAAGGTTTGTGGCCTGCACCGCCTGAATCACCGCCGTCGAGGGCCGCAGGAGACCCGGGGCGTAAATTACCTTCTTCCAGGTCCGTATGCAAAGATAGTTGTGCCTCATTAGTGATTGGCTCCCCTCCTTCATGTTTCTCCCACCCAGATCCGGTCCAAACTAGCCATGGGAGATTTCGGACAATATCCTCTGGAGCTCGATCGCGTTGTGCAGCACGAGCCGCTCGTATACGATGTATCAAGAGAGTTATGAAAGTTAAGGCTGAAGGGAGGAGGAGGATAATGACGAATGTAATGATGGGTCTATATTTGGGTTCGCTAGCATGAGAAAGGAGCTTAACTACAGCACTCACGAATACCATTCCCAAGCTGAGTATTCAGCGGTGATAAGCAACGATAGCGTTCTCAATCCAGAATGTGTCGTGTTTGAAGTATCAATGAGATAAGACAGGCGGACATAGTCAGAATACTTGATGTATGTCGCCGCTATCCTCACATCTGAGGCATCTTCTGTTGTGATTTAGTAGTCATTGACCTTATATATCAAGGTCCAGCAGGTGACGCACATACCTGGGCTATACATGTTTACAAGCAAATCAGGGTATCCCGATACATCTGGATTTTCCCCTCCAACAACAACAGCCCTGGCACCTAACCGCTGAGCTTCTTGTACCTTCTTCACGAATTCGCACTTCCCTCTTTGCACCAGAGCAATCCATGGCTCCGTCGGTTGATTCGGTCCATCAATGCAAAGAAGTGGACAACCAGAGTTATTTTCTGGGAAGAGCAGAGAACTATTCGACGGACATGGCGAAGTAAAGGAAGACAGAGGAATAACATAGCCTAAAATAGGATCGTTAATCTCCGCCCCGAAGGCAGCTAGCATTGAAGGTGAGTTTAAGTATTTGTCGTCGAGGTTGCTCAAGCGTACCTGGTCTCGAAGGAAAGGAAACAATTGGATCGTGATCGACCACAGAGACGGTGCTTTCTGCTCCCCAAGCCCAACCCCACAACCAACTCCTCTCCGACTTTACACTGAAAGAAGAGGTAGACACTGACCACGACTCGGACTCAACTGGTTTAGACTTTGCCCTACAAGCCAGGGTTAACCAGAGTGTAACCCAGAGCCACCCTCGAGGCATCATGGGGCCAGTACAGTAGATTTTGTCGTCAGGGAGTTCGTTCGTCGCAACTGACTCTTCTCGGAAGATCTCCGAGTCAGGGGCCCGGCTCATGCAGGCACGTGTCGTGATGCTGGTCACCCGCACTGCTACTTTCCTTAGTACATACTACTTATGTATGGTATGTAGCTTCCATTGTAACGAGCGCTCAGCCCATTGCCTCTCAACAACAATCCTAGCCATCTTTCTCTGCTTACCCTGTTTCCAACACACAAAACCGAGCCGTTGCCTAGAATGTCACTCGCCCGTATCCAAGTTGCCTCACACATCAGCATTTCGAAGATTTAAGTGCGGGCCAAATTTGGTCTCAAGCAATCCGACCCGCTGAAAAACAGATCACATGGTTTTTCTCATCACATGTACAGATCAGTCCAAACAAACGATCCACCGCTCCAAGTCCATGTTCAACCACAATCCTCTACGACATCGCGGGGGACAACAACGGGACGATGGGCGGCGTTATCCAGCATTCCCTGCTGCTGCTGAAAACGAGGACAGGGACGGAATGACGAGGTATCAGCACTACCGGACCCAACCGCCACCGTGACTGCTTGCGGTATGGACATGGGGAGCAACATCAGCAAACCCAAATTTTTTTGCCAAGGCCATACAACCTGGCTGTAATATGTGAAATATCTAAAATATGTAAAATTATGACACCTGTGT
>QLOK01000610.1:1459-13225 GCA_003313805.1 Tricholoma flavovirens
AATTGTTCGAAATTGTTCTAAGGGTTCGCGAAGTGGTTCAAAGTCGTGCGAAGCCATTCGACATGAGTTCGTCGATGTTCGGGAGTGTTCGTCGATCGAATGCAATTTTCGAAAATGTTCGACAATGGTCGGTCAAGGCTGTAGAAGGCGCAAAGAGAGATCGACGTGGTTTGAAACCATTCGAAGCGATTTCGATGAAGTTCTGGATGTTCGATGTGGTTCGTTTTGATGCGATCGACGTGTCTCAGACCTACACAGGGCAAGTGGACCTATCAACACTCATGCTGGTCCCCAGTTATCTGAACTTACAAAGGCCAGTTCAGCATTCCAGAGTGTATCTACAACCTAACATATAACGCTTACAGGATCCTGATTGGTTGTCTCACTATGGCACAGTTGAGGAAACTAATCCTCAGCGATGGTGGCTGGCATTAAAACAAGAAGATGAAACCCTGGAAGAAGCAATTTTGAGTGTCCAGGGTATCATCTGGCAAAAGGACATACCCCCATTTTCGAAAGAAAGGTATGCATCAACCTATGTCCAGATCGCATATGCTATAACTACACATCAGCCTGTGAAAGCTCGCATTAGATTTCTCAAGCAGTCCATATCGATGACAGGATTACAAACCCCATCCTTTCTGGCAGCAGTGGACAACTTATCGAGCATCTACGCGGTCTTCACTTGGTGTGTCCCGCCCACCAAGTTACAAGCTTGGGTTTTGGACAACTATGAAGACTATCAATCTGTAAGCGTGTCCAACAGGCTTTTCACAGCTAGAACAGAAGCTCTGACTGATCCTGCCTTGGAACTTGGGTGTGAAGTTGATCCTGATGGAAAGCTAGCAGAACTTGCGCAAGGCCAGTACTTTCACGGTGAGGACAACAAGGTCAGATATTGGGAACGAACTGTTAATCGCCTTGGAGGGGGTTATAAGTAAGTGCTGGAACAAACGGCCTAAGAAATGCTCACAAATTATATAACAGGTACATACCCACTTCTCCCACATGGTTCCAGGTCAGGGACATCGTTGAAGCGAAATTATCATTCCTCGTGGTACCTTTGAGAGGCGGAACTTTCAAAATGATGGTAGTTCTTTGAGATCTAACCCTCCTAGATGGAAATTATACACATGTAAGCAATGTTGCATTCATGACACAAACTGCACTAAACTACCCCAAGAAAGCAACAGCAGCTCGCGCTTTGTGTCAAGTCCAACCGACCCCCATCGCGTCGCTGAAAAGACGAACAGGTTACCAAGATGAACAGGAAGGCGAAGCTAGAACAAAGTTAAGTAGGATGGAGCTGGACGGACAATGGAATGAGCAATGAAAATTCTTGTTACATTAGTATCTTGGACAACTTACCTATCCCATCCAGAGTCGTATTCAAGGGGGGTACTATTTTTGGCAGCCAGGATTGATGATGACATAGCTGGCAGATAGACTTGTTAGTTACCAGCGATGATGTGAATGTCTTAGTACCTCTGGTTAATCAGCGTTAGCGTTCTCATTTACTGAAGTTTACATATTACCCGCTTTGCTCCTTGACAACAGAAGGACACAAGTTGCTACTGTGCAACTCAAACATCAAATATTTCAGAGGTTCCCGAATGTCCAGGCTATCTAGGGACACCAGAATCCTGCAACCTTAAGCCATAAAACTACTAGTAAGTACTTGGAATCGCTTTGAGTGTTATGGCAGGAAAGAAGAAGGCCAAAACAAACAGGGACCAATACAGCCCATGCGGAACGGCAATTGCCGATATAGGTATCAATTACGACTTCTAGAGGACTCATCCATAACTATCCTGAAAATAGTTTATAATAATTTCAATTTGAACATGCTAATGAATGATGCTATCGGTCCTCCTATCCTGGAAGTAAATGTAGAAATAACAGGAATGAAAGTAGCAGTAAGAGACCAACTAAGTGTAGTGTAGCCATATCAAATGAAATTGAAATAGTTTTACCTTCGCACCAGTTTTGGGTGCTGGTTTGTCCATGCTGATGTCATGATGTCATCCATGTTGCGCTGCCGCAGCTGCAAGCACCATGGTCATCGTTTCATTGTCCACTGGCCCTGTCGTCCGTCGTAGCCCATCTCCATCATTCCATTCCCATTCCTGTTGGCCATTACCCTCCCATCTGCTTGCGAGCAAGGGCTCTTGATGGTAGCACAGAGTGGAGTGCCAGGGCTGGGTGTAGAGTGTCGTTACACCATTAAGGCGGCCGTTCTGTGCCAGAACAACGTCAAACAAGGTCCTGTAAAGGACATTGTCAGTAAACAACGGACAATGCCTCTGACATTGTCCTTATATGCCCATGTGAAGGACTTACCTGTCTAACGAGACCCTGCATGTCCCATGCCTATATCGTCGATTCGCCAGCAGTTCTCCCGAGAGTTGGATGGTCCCTGCATTCTTGAAGTGTTGAGACTAACCTAATAAGATATTTGTTGGTGTCATATGTGGGCAGAGGTAAAACCTCATACTTACCTGGTAGCAGTCGAGTCATCCCCGTTGTCTTGATGCGTCAAGACAGCATGATCATGACACCATATGCAGAGAACATTTGACTCCAAATATTATCACTAAAACAAAGTCAAAACTTAATTACTGTATAGTATGAACCAAGTCGAGACCTCAGGCCTACCTGGTACCAAGTCTGAGATAGGCATCATAAGTCATGGTGGCATTGTAGTTGGTGATGTTGAAGTTGTAAGTGTGATGTGACTGAATGTGACAATTACCTTTTTCGTTCAAAATCTGCGTGTCAGTAAAACCCGCTGGATTTGAAATATTTAGTAGGCTGACTTCAAAATGTAAGCCCATCTCCCACCAGAATTATAAACTCCGATTTCTGCCGAGGAGCTGCCTCACTTAAATTTTCACTTTGGATTGCTGGATGTTCACCTTAAAAGGACGAGTCCTCATACCTCGGACTTGTAAAAGCATAAGACAAACACAAGGCAGTTTGTTCCTAGGGCTTCAAAAGAGATGAAGGATAATTTGAAGGAGTATTGCCAGCTGGAGGCATCATTTCAACCTGTATTTGAATGGCAAAAAGCCAAGGTGGGGATATCCATTATTTGAAGTCTTGACACCTTATCATTGACAATACTTCAGTTACAATCCATTCTACCTGAATGGTATGCCATTCTGAAGAGATATGCTGACATCCTGCCAAATGATGAACAGTCTCCAGTTTATCCCTTCACTGGATTCATGGTCAAACTTGATGTTGCCACACACTGTCACTGGGATTAAGGAGACAAGGATTGGTGTCTTGTTATTGCCATCTCTGATTGTGAAGGAGGTGAGATCGTCTTTCATGAGATTGGCCTTGTTGTTCAGCTGAGGAGTGGAGACTACGTAAATTTTAAATCCTCCAACATAAGTCATTTTAATCTTCTACAAAGGTCTCAGGGCTTCTCTTGTTCTCCATTCTGATAAAAGCTTTGAATCTTGGGTCAAAGATAGGAATGGTTGGCAGGATCATGACATGTTTTGTGGTACTTAGAGTAGTCAAATAATAAAGTACACTATATTTGGCTTCATTCTCACTTAAGTCTAGCTCACATCATAAGTTTGTGACTTGTCATCGCTTTCTTTTTTCAAGAGTCAACTGCTCATAATCAGTGCTGTATCTGCATGTCAATGGTAGAGCATGAGAACTTGAAATTATGTGTATCCAAGCACATTTGAACAGCCAAAGTACCTCCTGTTGCACCCATTTTGACGAATTGGTCAGTATTTCAGAAGTTCTTCGATGTGGCCACAGAACATAAGATCCTCCCCAAGCTGAACTGCATGCAGTTTCTGGCAAACATAGGTGTGATGACCTGTCCACTTTGGGTAACAATGGTGTTGGTGATGATGCTAGGATGGATGTTGATGATCCAGAAGCTCTTCACACTGGCGATGCACCTTACCACATCAAGAAGCATCCTTCTGCCTCACAAACTTATTGCAGGGGATGTTCATTTATGGATACATACATTTGATCAGGATGAGCATGCAGACAAATGATCACACCATTTATATTACCAATTTGCATCAAGAGATGAGTGGGAAATAGCTTCATTCCTCCTGCAATCTGGCCTCAGCATGGCTCATATTGATAAACTCCTGAAACTTCAGCTGGTATGTCATAATTTCTACTATGGTGCACCTGCATCTGACCATACTTTCAGATTAGAAGACTCAACCTGTCATTTCGGACATGCCTACCCAAGTCATTGTGATCATCTTCTGGTTAACCCAGGCTTTGACTTGTTATCAATATGCCTCCGTTACAAGGATTATTGATGAGATCTTAGTTTAGTGCTTGAAATAGATGCAGATTGTGGGTACTCCTGCCGAATTGGTTCAAGAAATGACCAATGCTGTGTCTTGCATGGAGAGATCTTACTGACAGGGCCTCAGTGGAAGACCAAACCTATTACAACAGTTTGCCCTACTAGGAGCAAAGTTAATCTATTCTACAGGGATCCAATACAGTGCATGCGGTCGCTGATGCACAGTCCTCTTGTAAATGACTTTATAAGCTTTGATCCACTATGCATATTTAGGACAGCAGCAAAGCTAACATGGGTTTATACTGAATGGTTATCAGGAGATGCTTCCTGGACAATGCAGGTACATGACTTAGATTTATTTCAAACAACTATTATACTTACTCTAAAATAGACTCAGCTACCACCTGGCACAATGCTCCTTGGTACCATTCTATCATCTGACAAAACTATCTCTGCAATGACCAGCAATTGTATGGCTCACCCATTACTCATCAGCCTTGCAAAATACATCCACCCAGACAAGGACCTCCATGGAGTACTGGAAAACTGCCTGATTCATGAATGTCTCATTCTCATATTGGAACCTCTTAAAATTGTGGCCAAAATTGGGATCATGATGTCAGATCCTTTGGGTAATTCCTGTTATTGCTTCACACTGCTGGCAGCATATATTGCTGATGCCCCAGAGTCAGTGCTTTTGGCTGGTGTGGCTGGGAAAACATCTTCTGTTATGATGGCCATGTACAAACACTTTGGTGACAATTTCTGACATGAACCATGCACAGCCTCCACAACCCTAGCTCAACTTCAAGCAATTGAATCAAAAGACCCCTGGGACTTGGAAGGGTATGTGAATGTGGCAAAGGCACTCAGGCTCTGTGGAGTCCACCAGCCATTTTGGACTGACTGGCCAATGTCAGACCCATCAGTCTTTCTGACCCCTGAACCTTTACATCATTGGCATACAGCATTCTGGTACCATGATACAAAATGGTGTATAAATGCTGTCAGGAGTGCTGAGATCAACTCCCAGTTTTCAGTTTTACACTATCACACTGGCTTTTGACATTTCAAGGCAGGCATTTCAAAGCTCAAACAAGTGACAGGATGAGAATATCATGACATTCAGTGCTAAATCATCCCTGTCATAGCAAGGGCTGTTCCAAAACCCTTCCTTACTGCTGTCCATGCACTTATGGACTTCTGATACCTAGCTCAAGCTCCAGAAATCGGCAATGACATTTGCAAGTGCATCACTGAAGCTCTGACAGAGTTCCATACACATAAATCAGCAATCATCAAAGCTGGTGCACATTGTGGGAAAGGGAAGAAAGTCATTGATAACTGGTACATCCCAAACTAGAGTTTCTCCAGAGCATTTTTCTTAGCATACAGGCAAATGGGGTTGCTATTCAATGGTCTGCTGATCTCACTGAACACACCCACATTACCAAAATCAAAGATCCTGCATGTGCAACCAACAATCAAAATTATGAATCACAGATCTGTTGATACATTGACCATGCAGATAAATACCAGAGGGTTGATCTAGCAACAGCTGTACAAGATGCTGGGGTTAGTTTTGGAGATCACAAAGGTGGGGATTCAAGTAGTGACAAGTTTGACAATACTGATGTTCTTGTCACCACCTCCTCCCTGTTGGAACACATTGACTTAGTCTCACCATTCTCTGGTTCAACTCATAGTACAGTTGATTACTTCAAACTCACTCAAAAGCTTCAAATGGGAGAAATTCCCAAAGCACCTCTTCCATATCGCACAGTCTCTAGTACCACAAGTAGTGCATTTCACCTGTCATGGGATGCATGTTTTACACAAATGAACATCAATGATGCTACAAGCAAGTAACAACTCCCTGATCTACATCCAGCACTTTCAGACTATGTTAACCATATGGGCAACGGAGAAGGATTTGTGTCACTTATCAGTGGTAGACATATAGCACAAGGTGGATGTCAACTTCCCTTTGATCAGCTTGAAATCTGGACCAGGGTACAGCTACAAGGCAAGGCTCATCATTACCCCCACAATGTTCTTCCACCCCAAATAGTCAATGTGAATACCCTCATGGGTCTCATGATACTATTGTGGTAAATATTGACTGGACTGTGAAATGGCCCCAGAGTGGCCTCCATGGTGTGTCATCTTTTTTGTAACTAATATCCATCATCTTACTCCTGTCAGGGCATGTTGTTGCACAGCTTTGTCTCATCATGCACATTGTACCAAAACCCAATCAGGCAGTGGTTGCTGATCAATTTATTGCTTATGTACAGTGCTATGACATTGTTCCACAGGTACAGTAAAACCTGTTGGCACAATAAATGGTAAAGGACATCACCCAGATTGTGCATCAGGGATGTATGTTCTCAGGTGGGTGAAGCGCACAGAACACACAGTCCACACTTTCCTTGGGGATATTGTACCTCTGGATCAGGTCCAGACACTTGTTGAGCTTACACCCCAATTTGGTGACAAGGCCAATGGACATTTGACACAGGCAAACACTAGTGCCTACTGTACAGAATTTTGGTTAGACAAATATTTCATGAAGGACCTATTTTTTGCTTTGATGCTTGGTGGAAACTGCGATGTAGAATGATGTTAGTTTACTTTGTGAATACCTTTGAAATGCAATGTTTATGATTCTGCATTGTGCCATAGACTAGGATTTATCATCACAATGAGATTGCATTAAAAACATCAGAAGGGGTCCATACTGCTGCTATGAGTTCCTGTAGAGCTGAAGGTTTTCACTACCAAGTGCTATGAAGTTCTATGTACTGTACTGCTCATGCTATACAAACTATGAGCCACTATGGGATTAGTAAGGTTGCTATGATTTACAGTGGGAAAAGTCTGACATTGCTGATGTGTAAAAGGAAATGTTAGGAGTGGCCATCATTTGGATGCTGGTGGACTCCAAGTTTGGGAATGGTCACCTGAGAAAGTATTGGAAATGCCACATCAGCTGAGCTGTGTCAGCCATTTATTTCTGTAGTGTCTCAACCAATATGGCACAAAACTGTACTGAAGCCATACCAACAAGTCCCATAGCTGACATATGGCAGTCATAACCTGTATGCACAGGTATGGTGTGCAGCCCTAACACCAACAATATACTACCACCTGACTCAACTCTATCCTCTGGTCTCAGCCATCAATATCACAGCTCCATCTTCACTGCATCAGTGAATTTATAAAGTCCAAATTGCATTGTCAGCCTGTGCCACAGTGTCTGTTCTTCACACCCACTGATGCCACTCTGTCACTAACTTCTAACTGAGTAGGTAAGCTACACTGTATTGAATGATATGACATGTTGAACACATACATTGTATCAAATGATATGGGTTCAATGGATGCTGTCAAACACTCTGTATATACATGTACATACTATAGTAAGCAATGGCCTTGACATTGGGCAGAATTAGTATCAACATTAGGTGGATTCTCTGTGGTTCAATTTCCAGCCACATGGTCACCCAGCTTAAGTAATTTGATTTACTGTCAAAAAAATAACATGAAATGGGAATAATGGGCAGTTTGAGTCAGTAAGAAGTTAATTTAACAGAGGTTTAAGTAGAAAGACATCATAAAGCAGAAAAACCATGTATTTGCCAATTGAAATACAGTATCATCTAATGAATCTAGAGGATGGCAGCACCATTCTGCTGCTTGTTCTCCCACTGTTCTTGTGTTCCTGCTCCCCTGTTTCCCCACTTGGTGCCATTCCCTCATCATCCCCCATTGTCACTGCTTCCCCATCATCCTCTATTGTCACCTGCTGTCCTTGTGGTGGCCTTCACACTGTTGTTTGTTGTAGATCAAGACAATCCCGACAAAACCCAAAGTGGATATTATGTAACACCCACCTGACTCTCTTAATGGTCATCATTGTTACCATCACCTTAGTGATTGTCCCACTCACTGAGGTTCTTATTCTATCAGCTTGTTGCTCTTTCAGTTCCACCCTTCTACAGGTTATGGGCCCTGCTACCACTCAAGATATGTCAGAAACACTCTCTACCCAAATCACCTCCCTTCCAGAACTACATCCTGATGGCTCTAACTGGTCAACATACCAGGAACGAGTTCTCAATACACTTACTTCAAAAGGGTTGAAACAGCATGTCATGGGTACTACATGAAAGCTGATAGAGCTCCAAGAAACCAGCAGCAACTATTTCAAGCCAGGCCAGCTTGTTCTGTTGACTGATGAGGAGCTCAAGAAGCATGAAAGGAGCAGGATCTCTACAATCAGCACCAGGTGACTGTCTGAGACATTATCTACTGTACTGTTGACAAATCCACCTTCTTGCAAATCAAAGGGGAGAAAACTGCCAACAAGGTGTGGAAGAGCTCATCTTGATCCATGCCAACAAGGGCAGGATGTATGAGACAGATCTCCTTGCCAATTGCAGAATATGCACTATACAGAGGGAGAGATCATTTAACAGAGATGACTGAGCTCAAGGAAAGGCTCATGGAGATGAGCATTGAAATTTCTGACCAGTCATTCGTTACCTACATCTGTACCTCACTATCTCTCACTCCCACCTACCAACCCCTCTTCATTGCACTCAGTGCTGCTGCTCACAAAGCTGTGAAACCCCTCACTAGTTCCAAATTAATTGGGCACCTAACTGAGGAAGCCTTGTCAACTGCTGTTGAAGACAATATCAACAAGTCTAACATGGCCATGAGTGCTCAGCAGCAGGGGAAAGGCAAAGACAAAGGGAGGAAGTCTAAATCAAGGAATAAGCATAAGGAAGAGCAGGGGTATGGGTAACACCATGAGTATTGGGTCATGGGTATGCCCAGGTATGGGTACAGGTTTGGGATTGCCATACCCAGAGAAAACCATACCCTTTACACATGGATTTATGGGTATGCTGGTACCAGATTTCCGGTCAGGTGAGTGGTCATATGACCTTGTTGATTCACTCATGGCACACTTCTAAACAATCCAGACCACCATCACCACCACCATAGCACCCCCAACCACTGCTGTGAGCAACTGCTTACAGGGTGGAAACAGGGAGCAACGAAGATGCAGATGATGACAATATGACACCACAGTGATGGGACAACAATACAACAAGACAATGGGAGGACACGACAACAGAATGATGGGACAATGGAATGAGGCCCAAGAGACATCAATGGCATCTCTTGGGCCACAGGTGAGTTATTTAAATTTCTTTTCTTGTTCCTTTCTTTTGTACTGACAAAGTTTTGTAGCTATTAATTCTAACTTTTGACAACAACAACAGGATGGCACAAACCAACAATAGGCTCAGCAACTACATGTACCACCCTCCTTTGCTCCAAATGTGAGAGGGGGGGCTTCTCATCATCTCATTCTAGGTGATAACCACCACCATCACCCCCTTGCTTGCTTCAAATGTGAGTGAGGGGGGGGGGGGGTTTCTCATTTTGTTCACAGTGACTACAGGTACCCCCCCTCCCTCACTGCAAACATGATACTCAAGGTAGCTTGTCTTTGCATATGTCATTTGAGCCTAGGTGAGGTCTACATCTTGGACAACATTTTTGAGGCTTGGACTGCAGATATGGAGAGTAGGGAAATAAGGTCACCTATCCTGGAAAGACCATATGTGTCATCAGCTTCTGTGCATTGGTTGTTCAGGGTGTTGAGGCAGCCTTCCCAGGTGAAGTAAAAAAGTTCAACATAGTCAAAGTTTTCAAGTTTGTTAATGGCATAAGTGGATGGATGAGGTGTGATGTAGGAACCTACAGAGGAGTTGACATGGAAGTCATTGATCTTTGTTTTTTTCTTCTCATGTTTGTGGCAGGCAGTGTCCAGCTCATCCTGTTCTAGCTCCCTGGCAAGATGGTCTGCCTCATCATCATCCAAGTTGTTGGTCTTCCTTGACTTTGTCATTCCCAGGCTTCCTTCCTCACATGGTTTTCTTGATTTCAAGCTTTGATTAGTTGTGTTACAGCTTCTTCTTCGGTGGCACCTGCATTGGTTATTCAGGTATGAAGGGGGTCATAGTGGGGACTGGTAAAGTCAGGACAGACTTTGAGCCCTAGATCTCTTTCAATGCAAGGCATGGAGGATTAGGGAGTGGATTTGTAAAGTCTAAGGTTGGTGAAGCTGATGTTAGAGGAGATAGGAGGGTTTTCAAAGAAAGGTGGCAGGGGCAGAACAGGACTGCCCACTGAATGCTGGTGAGCATTGTCATGGCACAGAAGAAAAGGAGCACATGCCATGCCAGATGTTCACCCAAAGACTAAACTCTAATCCTTTTTTCATGCCTCATGACATAATAGAGCCACAACTTCCAGCCTTGAAACACCAGGATTTTACTCAGCACAGCCACATTTTTTTGAAAACTTTTGCCCAAAGAATTTGGCCAACACAACTGCCTGTGGAAAAAACTTCAGAGGTGTGTTTTTAGACATTTCTCGCCATCCTGAATCCAAATCTGCAAGTGAACATGTGGCATAAAGATAAGACAAAGATGTTTCCAGATTTCCTTTGCAAATCAGGTGACAAAATGTGTTTCCTTTGTCAAGCATATTCCCCAGATGGAAATCCATCAATTTATTTGCACATTCAACTCATAGATATGTTGATTATTCTAAACATTTTATTGGGTCAAAGGTCAAAGAATGTGTAGAAGAAATTTCACACTTCATGGATGACAAATGTTGAGATATTCATGGCAAGATTTGCATTAAAATAGTGAATTAATTGTTTGAATTATCTTCACCTAATTCATGAATGAAAATACATATAAAGTTTTAACTTATTTTTGGATATTAAAGGGATATCCTTACCCGGGAAATTAGCCAATGTCTGTCTGCAAGATCATATCTCCTGATTTTGAATCAGATTATCAAATTCTGATATTGATGAAATTGTTAAAGACAAGTTTGGTAATGTGCCTTCGGCACACTTTGTTCACTGATGAGTCGTTATATATATGTGTATGCAGTTCTATATACATTTTTTATAATTCTACATGCATATATACATTAAGTCATTATATACATCAATCAATCAGGACTTCATTATATACAATATTTTTGGTTTGAGCCACCTCACTTGTGCTTGGCCAAATAGCTTTGATGTTGTGCACAGACCGAACTTGTGATACTGCCACATAGAATTGGCCATGTATAAACACTGGACTCCTGCAATCCAATCCCACATGCAATACTGACTGCCCTTGAGATTTGTTGATGGACATGGAAAAGCAGAGCCAAAGTGGAAACTGCAGTCGATGCAGATTAAATGGCAGTTGTCCTTCAATGGGCTGCAGTCGCATCTGTGGAATAAACACCTTCTCTCCAGCATGCTCTCCAGTGATCAACCTAATCTCCAACACTCTGTTTCTGATCCTTGTCAATATCCCTCAAAGTTCCACTGCATACCCCTCTTCATTCCCCCTCCTCATCCCCCACCCCCTCCC
>QLOK01000618.1:0-16059 GCA_003313805.1 Tricholoma flavovirens
TCAAGAACAGACGCGCATATGCATGCAAACGAGGATATCTGGGAGATCAGACGAATCGCGGTAGGGGAGGGGATGAGGGTAGCGAAGAAAGCGACAATGGGAACGATAGCGATGAGGGGGCCAGCAACAACGGCAGCGATGGAGCTGGTAGCAACAACGGCAGCAACAATGGGGCCAGTGACGAGTCAGGCGATGACGATGATCAGGGCAGCAACAACAACAGGGCTGGTGACTACCGTGACTATGATAGGGCCAGCAGCTACAATGGGGCTGGTGGCTACGATGGAGCTGATGGATACGACGGAACTGGTGACTACGACGATGAGGATATCTCTGCAGGTGAGGATGGCCTGGAATATGAGGATGAGTGATATTTGGGGTAGGAGGATAGGTTGAGGAAGAGGATGGAAAGGCCAATTTTACTGCTGACAATCGTAACTATTAGTCCTGGTGAATTAGTTCTTTTAAATGGATGAATTTAAATAAGTTTATATTCCATGCAACGAGTTGTAGTCTGGATCTTAACTGGTGAATCAGTTCTTTCAAATGGATGAGTTTATACTTCAAATATTCTATGGTTACTGAATAGGCTATTGAAAAAATCCTCCCGGAGTGGATGAATTTTCTATGACATTGGTAAAAATGACAGGGTATGAAACGTGCCCAATTTGACATGAATTTCACCACTTTCGTTCATACCTTTAAAAAATGAAAATGATACCATGGCTTCATACAATTACCAGGTGATAGGTATACCACTCTGGGATGAAGTTTATTCTTTCTTTGGATTGTATTTATTTCCTCCAGGTATTATATTCAGTACTTGTAGACACTAATAATGGTATGGATTTACATATATAAGAGGGGGGAATTATGGTATGAATTTCTGCCACAGGCGGGTCCACAGTGACAATGACAATCTCACTGCTCTCAGCTGCTATCTAGACACCTCCTTCTCTACTGCAAGACCAACTCCAAACAACACATGATTTGGCTAGGTGACTTCAACTGCCACCACCTGCTTTGGGAAAGCAAAGAAAACCATCACCTAAATTCGGATGAAAACACCATCCAGCCCCTCCTCAATCTTCTCCATGACTATGAAATGGACCTAGCTCTCCCTCCAGGCATCCCCATGTATGAAACAGCTGCGCACAGGTGGACCCGCCCTGACAACGTCTGTAGATCCATCATGCACTCGACTCTCTCATCTCCTGCAATACCAACCTGACATCCATCCTATCTTTGCTGATCATCTCCCAATTATCACAATTTAGAACTACCCATAGCCCGATCCTCCTCACCCCCCTTCCCTGACTTTAGAGACATCAACTTCAACAAATTCAACAAGGCCCTGAAACTTCAGCTTGACTGTGATTCCCCTGCCTGCCAGCTCAACACCAAAGCAAAGGTCAATGAAAAGTAAGTAAATTGACAACTATTATACATGAGACAGTTGCTGCTCATGTTCCATTGAAGAAACCCTGTGCATTCTCCAAACACTGGTGGACCCCACAACTCTCAGACCTCAAGAAAGAAAAGAACCACCTTAGCAATGAAGTCTACAAATACTGCGACATAGCCGACCACCCAGCCAAAGCCAAGCATAAAAAGGTAACCCAAGCATTTGCAAAGGCTATTGATGAAACTGCCAGTGCCCACTGGGTTGACTGGCTTGAAAACATCTCTGTCCAACAGATATACTCAGCAAACAAATACATATCTAATGAGCCTTTGGACTATTCTAGCACATGGATTCCCACCCTCAAAACCACCAAAGATGGTATTCCCTCCTTTGCCTCCTCTAATACTGACAAAGTCAAGGAGCTCACAAGCTCCTTCTTCCCCCCTCCCCCCAGCACCTCTCTAGTCCCCCCTGCCTTCAACTATCCAACACCTCTCCCGGGAATTTGATTCTTCACCCGCTGCTGTATCTGAATCACAGTGAAATTACTCAAACCATACAAAGCACCAGGTCCTGATGGCATCCCAAATGTTATTCTTATGAAATGTATCGATACACTTATTGACCATCTCTACTTTATCTATAGGGCTGTCTTCAAACTTGATGTATATCATGAACAATGGCTAACCTCCACCACACTCATCCTGTGAAAAATAGACAAGCCAGCCTATGACGTCGCTAAAGCCTACCGCCCTATTGGCCTCCTCAACACCATTGGTAAGCTACTCTCCACACTTTTTGCTGCTGACCTCTCCCACCTGGCCAAAAAACATGCAATGCTACCCATGGTAGCTATCCCTGCCTTTACCTATGCTGCTGATGTTTGGTATACAGGGATTCACCCCTCTCCCTCCAGAAAGAAACAGCTTGGCTCTGTTGCCATCACCAAGAAATTAGTCCCAGTCCAAAGATGGGCCTCGAAGCTTATAACTGGCTCACTGAGTGCCACAGCAGGAGATGCTCTTGATGTACATGCTAATCTGCTCCCTGTAGATCTTCTCTTCCATAAAGTTCTTTTTAGAGCTGCAGTACATATTGCCTCTCTCCCCCCCACTCACCCCCTATACTCCCCAGCTCATAAAGCCACAATGCCCTTTGTCAAAAGACACCAATCCCCCCTCCACAACCTTTTTTATACCACTAAAGTCATACCTGCAAATATCGAGCCTATTGCCCCAACCCACTGCAGACCCAACTATGTCCCCTCCTTCTCAACAACCATCCACAACAGCAAGCTGAAAGCACTAGCAGCAGCTGAAATACACCACAGGGCTCATATCTCCATCTACTGTGACAGATCTGGATTTGAAGGAGGTATAGGAGCCTCTGCCATCATGTTTACTGATACAGTGGAAACCAAATCTCTCCACTATCATCTAGGGTCAACCAAAGAGCACACTGTTTATGAAGGAGAAATCATAGGCCTCACCCTTGCCCTCCATTTACTAACAACTCTCCAATCCCAGCTATGTTCATACACAGTTATCGGCACAGACAGCCAAGCAACAATTCTAGTGCTTGACAACCAAAAACCCCATCCAGCCCACTACCTTCTCAACCATGTCCACAACTTAGCAGAAAGACTTCAAATCAAGCAACACTGCCTTCAAAATGCCAGAGCACATAAAGCTGCAAGACTCAAAGGTGAGCCATGGACTGACCACAAGTGTGGGGTTATAGACCTCCAGATTCACTGGACACCTGGGCATGTTGACTTCACCCTGAACAAATGAGCAGACATACTAGCCAAAGTGGCAGCCCAAGGGTCCTCAAGCGCTCACAACCTCCTCCTGCCATACCTCCAAAAAAGCCTCTTCCAGCAAGCATTCCTGTGACATGCCAGGAACACCTTACCACCATCTGTAAACTATGGAAAAAGAGATGGAAAACCTCTCCCTGCTTCTCATGCATCCATGCTATCGACAAATCACTCCCCTTGAACAAGTTCCTCAAGCTTGTCAACTACCTAGATTGCTGCCAATCCTCCATCTTAGCCCAGCTCTGAACAGGTCACACCCCCCCTAAACCAACACCTCTTCAGAATCAGATCAGAAACCCCCTCCTGCCCCCACTGTCAAGGCCTCACAGTTGAGACAGTCTGCCACTACCTACTCTAATGCCCCCACTATCAACACAAATGCCACACCCTCCACTGTAAGCTCAGGTGCAAAGCTGAGTCTATCTCCTTCCTTCTGTCTCACCCCAATGCTGTAAAACCTCTTCTCAGTTACATTCACTCAACCAAGTGCTTCAAAAAACAAGCAAACTCAGTGTGCAAAAATCTCAAACTCCATTCCAGAAACCTCATCACCACCCTCAATGCCCCACCCACAGCCCCCTAACTCACAGTCCACACTCCATAATGGCCTCCGACCTCTCTTGCCCTTTCACCCTACTAACTTTCTCCTTTCCCAGCTGGTTAGGGCTCATCTTGTTGTGGCACTCATCTTAAGACTTACCCAGTTAACAGGCTCTGTCACAGCCTCAACCTCAGCCTCGCAACCCAATGTCCTTTTTCTCTTTTTCAGGCCTTAACAGGGGAGCATAGTCTAAAATGGTGGCAGATGCTCTGGCCCACTTTTACTCTGCTGCTCCATTGGTGGGGGGTGTGGTATTCTGTGGCTCTTGTAGATTCCCAGCTTGGGTTGACTTATTACACCCTATTACTATGTGCTCCTAGCTACCTACCTGACTGCATGTACTGTGTACCATGAGTGTGTAGCCCTCCCAGCACAATAATTTTGATTAAAAAAAAAAAAAAATAAATATGAAATGTAGAATGAACTGAGCCTTCATGATGGGCCATTGATTTTTCAAGTTGGTTGTTGGTCCAACTGCTGCATCCCAGTACAATAGGGTTGTTTATGGTAGTCATTTTCAGGCCATTTTTGGCTCATTTTTGATTTCATTTTTTATCTCATTTTTCAAAAATGAACATCAGAATGAGATCGAGGATGAACTTAAAAATGATCATTTTTGAAAAATCGAACCCTTCCCTTCCTTTTGCAAAAATGGCCATTTTGACTTTCATTTTGACTTTCCATTTTTGTTGTTCTTTCAAACCCCACTCCAACACCTAATCCTTTGCAGTCACCATCATCAATGATGATGGCCCTCTACCTCACACCTTTACCACCACCACAACTCCATCACCACCCCCCATCACTACTCCCACACCCACTCCCATATCGACTAATGCCACCAACAGCTGCAAACCAACCATACCCAGCCCAAATGATGACAGGTCATTTGGGTCCTAGGTTTTTTTTTACAAGTTCTTTTCTTTGCTCTTCAACTAACTAATGTTTTCATTCACTTTTTCCATGAGATGATGCCAAGACAACACACCTACACCCACACCACTGCTATGAGCACCTGCTCATGGGGTGGAAACAAGCAACTGGCATGGCAAAGATGGGGAGGGTGCAACGATGAAAAAGAAGGGGAGTCACAATGACAATGTCTGTGGGGACTAGGGAACAAAGACTGACAACAAGGAGAACTACAACATGACAACAAGGACAACCACAACAGGACAACAACAGGGACAGGGATGGGGACAGACAATGACATGACATGACAAAAATGGCAGCAGCGCATAACAAGGGCAACAATGAGGATGAGATAAGAACAGAAAGTGCAGGTGATGGATATAGCACTGTATGGTGAGTGGCCATAGGTAAGTTTTTTTTTCCTTATTCACTTCATTTTTTTGTTACTGACAAAGCTTTTAGATATTAACCATTGAATATGATGACTGCCCTGGCCCAAAACGGCTCCAGACAATGTACCACCTGCCCCCAGCCTCATGAGCAACTGCTTGTCAGGTGGAATGCAGGTGGGATGACAACCACAATGGCTAATGGTGTCCATGACGAGGGACACAGCACCCACCCCACGCCCATGAGCAACTGCTCATAGGGTGGATTGCAGGTGTAGCTCAGTGACAAGGATGAGATGACACCACAGCACCCACCTCCCATCGCTGTGAGCAACTGCTCACAGGGTGGTAAGGGGCACAAATGTGTGTGGTGATTCAACAAAGGGGGGCAGGTCAACAATGAACAGGCAAGTCAATGATGACATGGGGACAATGTGATAATGACCCTGGGTGATGAATGAAAGGGGCCACAATGATGATGACAACCAGCACCAGCACCTGTGGAACAACGACAACCAAGCAATGGGGATATGTAGATGGGGTACAACAGGGACAATGCAGGGGACAATGCAGGTAATGAGGAGGGCAACACTGCTGGCACAGATGACACAGATGAGGTGGGGCAAGTCAGGGTTGACAGGTGCTTTCCATGGGTAGGTAGTCATTTTTCTTTTGTAGTTATTTTTGTACATAAGTAGTATGAAGGAATATATTTATTCTCATGTAATTCATGTTGTTCAAAGTTCAAGGACTCGAAAATATGCCAATAGTAAGCTTTGGTAATGAACTTAGTACAATAATAATTTTCCCAAGTCCTTTGAGATGGAGTTTGAATGTGCTGAGGACTGCCGGAGGTAGGTAAAATGCATTTTTGCTTCATTTTCAGGATGTTTGCATTTCAGAGCATTCATAGTAGCCATTTTTCATGTCATTTTTCACATCATTTTTTGGTCCATTCTGATCATTCTTCTGCCAAACACCCAAAAATGATCCAAAAATGAAGCTGAAAATGAGCCAAAAATGGCCCAAAAATGCCATTTTCAGCTCATTTTCAATTTCATTTTTAATCTCATTTTTCGAAAATGGACTTCAGAATGAGATGAAAATGAACCAAAAAATGATCATTTTCACTTTCATTTTCACTTTTCATTTTGTTGTTCTTTCAAACTCCACTCTGATGCTTGACCACCACCATTGACAATGACACCTTCCTCACACTTCTACTGCCACCATAACTCAGCCACCACCTGCTGTCACCTTCCCACTCCAACTCCCATGTTGACTAATGCCACCAATTGCTGCAAACCAACCACATGGGCCTGAATGACAACAGATGTCATTTGGGCCCCAGGTAATTTAGTTTTTCAAGTTCTTTTCTTTTCCTTTGCTTTGAACTAATTCATGTTTTCATTTGGTTTTCTAGCTTTTATCTATGTTATTTACCTCAAGATGGCAAGGCAAAGATGACCCCACTGTCACAAGCAGCTGCTTGCAGGGTGGAAGTGAGCAACTGGCATGGCAAAGACTGGGAGGGCACAACAACCAAAAAGAAGAGGAGCCACAATGACACAAACAACATCACAGGACAACAGCAACACTGATAACTAGGGGAAAGACAACCCCAACCCCAACAACAATAGGGATCAGGGGATGAAGACCAATGATGAGGACAACCACCACAAGATGATGACAGGGTTGGAGACAGAGACAGACAACCACAACCACACAACAAAAACAGTGGTGGCACATGACAAGGGGGACAATGAGCATGGGACAAGAACAGAAGGCCAAGGTGACAGATACAACACCATACAACAAGGAATGCAAAAAGGGGCCCAAGAGATGTTGTTGACATCTCTTGGGCCATAGGGTAAGTTTTTTCTTGCTCATTTCATTTTTTTTACTAACAAAGTTTTCAGATATTAACTATGGATGATGATGACTACCCAGTCAAAATACATTGCCAGCATACCTGACTTATCAGTTGACCCCCGGTGGGTGAATGACTACCAGGCAGTCAACAGTAATACTGTACGAGACAACTTCCCTCTACCCAACATAGACAATATACTCACTGATTGTGGAAAGGGAACAATATTTGGCAAGATGGACATGACCAACTCCTTCTTCCAGACCTGAGTACACCCTGATGACATTCACCTCACTGCTGTAAGAACACTGTGGGGACTCTATGAATAGACTATTATGCCACAGGGTGGATGCAACATGCCCACCACACATCAGTGCTGAATGACTGATGCACTCCAGGAACTCATCAGCAAGGTTTGTCATGTGTACCTTGATGACATCATTATATGGTCACAAACCATGGAGGAACATGAACAAATTGCACCACCATTCTTGAGGCCCTCCAAAAATCCAGCATATATTGCAACCAGGCAAAATCCAACCTCTTCACCTCTGAGTTATATTTTCTTGGCCACATCATCTCTGGATCAGGCATCAAACCTGATCCCTGTAAAACTGACTGCATTGCCTCCTGGCCACAACCAACAACTGCCACCAATGTCAGGGGATTCCTGGGATTAACCAGGTACATCACCACATTCCTACCAGCACTTGCCAAATATACAAGTGTGCTCATGCTGCTCACCACCAAGGAATGTGACTGGGAATTTCCCCCATGGACCACAGAACACCAGGCTGCCTTTGAGCACATCAAAGACCTGGTTCTCAGCGCCAACTGTCTCACCATAATTAATTACAATGACAAGGCATCCAACATTTATGTCACCCTGATGCCAGTGACTGCTGCACTGGCACTGTTCTGAGTTTTGGTGCAACCTGGGAAACTGCCTGGCCAGTTGCCTACAACTCATACCAACTCAATGATGCTGAGAAGAATTGCCCAGTCCATGAGAAAGAATTACTTGCCATAGTCAAGGCATTTAAGAAATGGCGATCTCACCTACTTGGCACCCATTTTGTACATGGCTGATTTTGACTACAATATCACATACATCCATGGCAAAGAAAACAGTGCTGCAGATGCCCTATCCCACATGCCTGATGCTATACCAGATGCATGCCTTGCCACTTGCGCAATTGCTTACACACACAATGCACCCAAAATGCCAGCTGGCAGCATATTAAACATCACCACAGATCAGTCACTTCTTGATGCCATTATCACTGGCTATGAGACTGATTCCTTTGCCAAACAACTTATGAAGGACATTGACATGGGGAGCATCGAAGGGGTGACCCTTACCAATAAGCTCCTCTATGCTGGCTGCCGACTTGTAATCCCACAAGATCTCAAAGTCCACAAACTACTTTACAATCTGGTGCACAACACCTTGGGTCATTTTGGCTTTGATAAAAGCTATGAATCCCTCCATGGCTCCTATTACTGGCCAAACATGCACTGGGCCTTGGAAAATGCATACATCCCATTGTGCACTGAGTGCCAGAGAAATGAAAACTGGACCACAAAACCCACTGGTCCTTTGTATCCACTACCAGATGACCGCTTTTACACCATTGCCCTGGATTTCATCGGCCCACTACCAGAGGAGAATGGAAAGGACAACATCCTGACCATGATGGACCTCCTTGGTGCTGATATATGCATCACTGATATTCACTCCTCATACACCACCACCCAGGTCACTGTAGTGCACTTTGATGAATGGTACTGTGAAAATGGTCTCATGTTACACCTCATCTCTGACAGAGATGCATGCTTCACTGCCAACCTCTGGACTGCACTCCACAAGCTCACTGGCATCAAACTAAAAATGTCGACATCCTATCACCCTGAAACCAATGGCAGCAGTGAATGGACAAACAAAACTGTGAACCAAGCTATTCAGTACCATGTTGACAACAACCAGAAGGGCTGGCTAGCCAAACTCCCCTGTGTACATGAACACCATGAATGCATCCACTGGCTTCTCTGGTTTCCAACTCAAAACTTGCTGATCTCCATGCATCATTCCCCCCATTATGCCCCTCAATGAGAATGTGACCACCAAGCAGATCACTGCACACAACATCACTACATGTGTCCACCGAGATGTCAAAGAGGTGCAGGACAACCTACTTGCACCCAAAATCCACCAGGCATACCACACCAATGAACACCGGGCACCAGATGATGTCTACAAGGTTGGTGACCTTGTCATGCTCTCCACTGACAACCACTGCCACAATGACAAACATAAAGGCAAAACATGAGTCACCAAATTCATGCTGTGACACAATGGCCCTACATGGTCACACACACCTTCCCTGAATGCTCAGAATACACCCTCAAACTTCCCAACAACCCCAACACCTTCCCTGGCTTCCATGCACACCTCCTAAAATGATATGTCCCCAATGACCCACTCCTCTACCCAGACTGGGAGCCTACCTGACCAAGGCCAATTGTCACTGAAGATGGCACAGAGGAGTGGTACATTGACAAAATTGTGGATGCACACCAATGCAGCAGGGATTCCTGTTCAGGGCTGCTGAGCTGGTAGCTACTCCAGGTTGGTATCAACAGATAGTGGACAAGCTACATCTCACCATCATGTCCTTCCCCTAGGTGATGATGGCACAGCCATCTGACAATGTCACAGTGGAGGACATCATACAACTGTATGCAGCAGATGGAATTACCATCCTACAGGTGTGAGATGCACATGAGTGGGGCCAACTGGCCATGGAGTGGCTGGCTGTCAGGATGGATGCAGCAAGGAGGATGGAGGCAATGGCAGCACAGGTTAGTGCTCACTAGAACTTGAGCCAGGATGAGCAAGATTGTCCAACCCTGATCCAGCCTCAATGGTGGTACCCACCATCTGGAGGTATGGGCTTGGCTCCTATGCCAACCATGGGTCAGCAGCAGAGGCTGTCTCTGCCCCCAGTGGTACATGCCATGGAGGGGCAGGCTAGGTTGAGTGTGGGCATGCCCACAGTGGTGCCAGTGAGAATGCCAGCTGCTGCAGTGGCAGCTCAAATGATTCCAGCTGCCAGACAGGCAGCCCAACTTGCCAAAGTGAGTTTGAGGGCAGCCCTGGATGATGGGGTGATGGGGTGAACAGGTATATCCATTGTATACACCTCGAGGAAGAGGAAGAAAAAGCCCAGGAAAGGCCAGGCTGCTTGGAGGTGAGAGGAGGAAGAGGCAGAGGACTGCCTGATCCTGAGTCAGAGAAGGAGGACAAGCATCGCTGTTGTATGAGCAGCCATTACAAGTGGGCAATGAAGGGCAGACACTGACAGATGGTGTACCTAAGGACATCATGATGGAGTAGAGGTGGAGATCCACCTCGAAAAGAATGTAAAATTGTACATAACTTTGTTGTGCTGACAAGGCATGCTGTGTGGGGACTTGCACAGCTCTTAAAGTCACTGATGGGCATGATGCTTGGGTGGCCAACATTGTGACAGGCGTTGGTGAGCTGCTGTGAAAAAAAAAAATCAAAAAAAAAATGGAGGGGGTGATTTTATGTAATGTATATACTGATGCACATGTATGAGCATGCAATCACATTCCTTGTTGTGGTACACCACACTTGTTACATGAGAGAATCATTGCATATTTTATTATTACTACATATTCCTTGTAAGTAATGTATGCTTAGCTAGTGGCATACCAATTGGCATGCCAAGAAGGGGAGAATGTAGAGGTCCAGTGCCAATGGGCACATGGATTGTGTAATACAGGAAGTTCCAGACATCACATAGCCAGATGGCTATGCTGAGACTTCCCTAAGACTTAACCACTACATAGATCAAGAATATAAACAATAGTTTTATTCATTGATTGGTAGTACTTAAGCAACACTACTACCACCTTTACAAGACTCTTCCATCATGGCCACTGACAAGTTGGATCCTGACCATGGCAACTCCTGAGGGTAACTTGAAAGTTAGATAAGTGTCAGGCTGCACACCATTACTGTACAGTATGGAATGGACGGTCCCATAGTATGGTTGCCATACCCATGCCATTGGGGGTCAGGTCAGTAAACTAGATGGGACAGTCACAAAATGGCTGTTGACAGCTGTAGTATGGTAGTGTACAGGTAACCCTGACCAAACCTTATTCTGGCACTCACATCGAGACTGACATAGTACCCTCACATGTCACACCGACACTGTTGAAGCCAAAAAGTTGAAGATAAAAATTTAAGCTCAAAGGAATGCAAAATTTTCATTAAATGCTAATAATTAAAGGACTTGAATAATCATGCTATGGTAAAAATGGTTCCTCCAGCTCACATATGCAAGAGAAGGTAGGTACTAGGACAAGCAAGTCACACACCACTGGCAGAAGGAGTACTGGCATTGACAGAGGTTGATGACACCTGTTCTTGGCTCGTAAATCTTGTGGCCTCCCCAAGTTGCCACCTACTGTTTCATTGCCATCCAGGTTGTTCAAACCATGGTTTTTCCACAGGTGCTCACATTATAGTTGTTGATGTTATTCATCTTCCCTCTTGTGTGCTGCCCCTTGTTGCTACAAGCCCAGGGATGATCTTGATTCTTGAAACACCCAGGCTAGATCTGAAATAAGGACAAACATGTTGTTAGCATCTGAATCTCATTCAAGTCTTGTTATCACTTGCTTTATGGAGCACAATGAGGCAAAGGAGGTGGGCAGAGGGTAGATAAGGATAATGGGCAGCAACAATGAACATCTTGAATGTTGTTTCAGGATTTGTCAGCATGTTATGTCCCATCTAATGCTGTCTACCGTACAACGGCCGTCTCTGTACCCATCCCATAGCCATCAAGGCTTTCTCAACCTGACTTGATGGACAGTGGACAGGTGAACCGTACCCATCATCTGACCGTCAATTGTATGGCCATACGCATCAGACAGTACAGTGTGCAGCCCTAGATAAGTGGAAGGGCAATACAGTGTTCCCACACACCATGCATTCTTATATGAGTTGTTGTTTCAAAAAAACTGGCCATCAGTGGTGAAATGCCCCCAAGACCAATGTTTTGACATGGCAAAGCAGAGAAGGGACAAGCAAGGGGACAAATGAACTATGTTATCAACAATATATGACTGGTACATGATGTTTTTAATGGGTTTTGGCAATGACTGTTATCTAAAATTGCCCATCATGTCCAAAATAGGTCTGACCTTGATCATGACCTTGTTGACTAAGTCAGTTGACTCAGCCTGAGAGTGACTCTGGTGACATGACCCTTCTGACCTCAAGTCAGGGTGACTTGCACAACACTGCTGATTGCTAAACAGACTATGGTTAGATAGATAGCACCAGTTCAGCTGACTGTATAGTACACACCTTGTAGTATATGTCTGGCCCATTGCAGTGAGAGTCCCAATCTCAGGTGAAATGGTCCTCCCAAGCTGAACTCCCAAGCTGAACTCCCAAGCTGAACTTGGGAGGACCATTTCACTTGAGATTGGAACTCTCACTGCAATGGGCCAGACATATACTACAAGGTGTGTACTATACAGTCAACTGAACTGGTGCTATCTATGTATCTAACCATAGTCTGTTTAGCTTCCAGAGCACCTACGAGCCCACTGGAAGAAATGGATGAAGAACTCAAACAAGAAGCAGTTCATATTTGTCACTCAAGCTGCATATAACAAGCTACAGCGATACTTTGCCCCCTCACGATGATACTCAGCTCAAGTCCAATCCAACAGCCCTGTACCGCTGTGTGACCAAATATGCCGTTCACTCGAGCTCCGAGTCTGGCCAACGGGGAATGGCGAGGTCGATGGGTGGCATGTACAACGGCTCCTGGACCACCATCTTGTGGAGCAATCAGCTATTCAGCACTATACAGCCAGCAAGTTGGTCGCGAAGGAGAAGAAGCGTGCACTGCCCAGCGACGCTGATCCTAGCCCCGTTGTTTCGAAGTGAAAAGCACGCACATGTGTGTGCAGTGCCGGCAGGATGACTGCAATGGGAGGCGGCAGAGTAGCCAGTGTACAAACTTCCCAGAGGTACGTACCTAACGATCCCCAATCCCATCCATCACTGAATGTCGACACACACAGCTGCCAGCCAGTGGCCAGGGCACTTCTGAAACATTTGCCGAAGGTTCTGGTTTGCGGGATGGTGAAGCATCTGGTTAGCTCCAGATGCTGGATGGAGAGTTACAATTGCACGAGAGTAGTTTTTCAAGTATTAGTGGGGTAGTTTAGCAAGCATTAATGGAAGATGGCTGTGTCGATGTCAAAGATGGTACACCTCGTTGCTGGGGACAACCGGATTCACATGCTCCAAGGTATAAGTTGATCCGAGATAATCAGCAGTGCCTCCATCGGCTGATCATCGATCAAACTTGAAGGTCACGTCTGTCTCCAAATAGACTGTGGGGCGATAGGGGCCATAGGGCGAAATCACAATCAGTGCTCGCTAGACGAGAGCTGCAAGAACTGCGATGTTCTTCCCCTCCCCTTCTTGATTGATATTCCATCATTTAATCCATTTTATTTATCACGGGACGCTGCACGCACACCTATAGTATGTGAGCCCCAAGAAACCGTTTTTTGACAGATACATAACTACCAGATGACTGGACATGACACCCACCTACTAACTTTTGCATACTTTCCTTTTTTACTGAGCATGATCGATGGTTTCATATCAATGCTATGCTATGAGTTGCGAGCTGACAAATCCTTCATCCTAGCAAGCATGTAAAAGGAACCTTACTGAGTCCTCACATGGCCATACCCCACAGAGAGCTGGTCTATGCTCAATTGATTGATCCACATCACTCTCAACTTCTACTTCAACAACCTCTAGGATGATCTTCCCCCCTGCTTTTACTGCCCTCATTATTATCGCATCAGTTATTGTCATCGCTCACCCCATTGAAAATAACCCTGACGAACTGTCGAGTTTGCCCTCTGAACACCCGCCAGAGGCCGAGAAGTCAAGCCCTGCACACCTGCCAGAGGCCGAGAAGTCAAGCCCTGCACACCCGCCAGAGGCCGAAAGGTCGAGCCCTGCACACCCGCCAGAGGCCGAAAGGTCGAGCCCTGCACACCCGCCAGAGGCCGAAAGGTCGAGCCCTGTACACCCCGAGGCGGAAATCTTGAAGTCGAGTCCTGCACACCAGGAATCGGGCCTGTTAGTCTTTCTGCACTAAATTATTCTCCCTGTAGTAACACTGTCTTCTTAGATGTAGTAACCGTAAACCAAAGCGGTTGAGTGGGCCGGTTTGTGCCGTGGAGGGAGGGACAGGCTATAAAGAACAGTCCGACTCCAAGTGCTTGCCACCCCTGGAATTTGAGTTACTAGATCTAACTAAGCAAGGTTACTGCTATGGGTGTCCGCCGAAACCGAGGATCCGAAGCTGAGGCGTCCGCGTCAGTCACCTAATCGCGCGCACATCAGTTGGCTCGAAACTAGTCTCCAATCCTAATAGTTGGCACATCGCCAGCAATTCAAGTCCTTTTCACTTATTCTACAAAACGACTTTGTTGCTAGGCAGTCGAATCTGATGATGATCGCCAAACTACTCAAGTGACACAGTTCTAGACTGTCTCGGAATGGATTTGGCCTGTGGATTATATACATGACGATGAAATGTAGTTAATACGGAAAGTTTTCAATGCCTGAAAGGGATTCCTCATGTGACTCAACAGGTTCACCAGCAGAATACCGATGGTGGTATTGGTTTGAGTTTGCGCTTGAGGGTATTAGACACGAGAATGCGACAGGTTGGTCAAGGGGGGGAAGCCGCTTCACGTCCTCGACAGGATGTTAGTAAAAGAATGAAGTAAGAGAAACAGAGACGAACCAAGAACGAGAATGGGCGGAAAGCGGCGTGTTCACACTGTGACCATCTCGTTTGTACCGTCTTATTTTTGTTCGCAGTTTTACTTCTAAGTTCTGACGCTCACTCAACACCACATCTCCGTGTCCCCCGGCTAAAATCGTATGATATCCCGTCGAAAGATCCCGCGAATACATGGTAGTCCTCCCGTGTTACGTGTTACGGCTGATACATCCCAAGGGACGTCAGTTTATGGGCGGTTTAGTCCAGTGAGACATCGGTGAACAGACACGGAGAACCGCGTGGAGTCCGAAAAGAAAATTCGACTGTACACGAGGATATGATTGGGTTATGGTTAATGAGGTGAAGCAGACCCAGTTATGGTAGAGGATGGCTGGAGGATGGAGTGATAGGGGCCTGAAAGACTTCCTCACGTTGGACTAGTCTGTGCCAGTGATCGTCGTAAAGGCGGGTGCGTTGGAGTTCATCAATCTGAGATCTGATCGACATGAACCGCAGCCGCCATAATTTGATCATTGAGCGATTAGAGCTTAGTCTCCCATGCTGACCTAATATATCAGTATTTACAGATGACAAGGTTAAGAATCGTGCCTCCGGCACACGTGTTTTATTGTTTATCTCAATAATTAGGTCAATGTATAATATTTTATATGTTATCTAATAGTACTTCATTATATACAATATTTTTGGTGTGAGCTAATTCACTTGTACTTGCCCAAATGGCCTTGATGTTGTGCACAGACTTGACTCGTGATGCTGCAACATAGAACTGCCCATGTGTAAACACAGCGCTCTGTAAATCCAATCCCACATGCTCCACTGACTGTCCTTGTGATTTGTTGATGGTCATGGAAAATGACAACCGAACTGGAAACTGCAGTCGTGAGAATTTAAAAGGCAGCTGTCCCTTGATTGGCTGCAGTCGCATCCGTGGAATGAAGATTTTCTCTCCAGCATGATCCCCAGTAATTAACCTCACCTCCAACACCCGATTTCTGATGCGTGTCAATATTCCTCTGCTTTCATTGCACACTCCTCCAGAAAGATTGAGATTCTGAAGGACCATGATTGGACATCCAACCTTCAGTGCTAAGTGTGCAAGAGGTAGACTGGAGCCGTTGATTGAATTCAGATATTCTGCTGGATACAGCAAATCTTCATTTCCATCATTTATAAC
>QLOK01000625.1:2673-22026 GCA_003313805.1 Tricholoma flavovirens
CCTTTGCTGCCTGTCTGCCTCTCACCACCCCCCCTCTGCTCTTGTTCCAAGTCACTATTTCCCCCTTTGTGGTAGACATCCCAATGTTGTGTCAAAGCATTGGGTTTTGCCCCTAGCTTGCCAGGATGGAACCGAATGACCATGTTGAGCTGAGAGAGGTACTCAGACCAGTGTGCTTGGCGATGTGTAAGGATTTTCATAGTGGCGAAGTACTCCAAACTTTTGTGATCGGTGACCACATCAATCGGGGTGCTGCTACCTTCAAAATATTGATGCCAGTGCTTGAAAGCCTCAAAAATCACAAGTAGCTCTTTGTTGTGAGTGTCATAATTAAGTTCAGTGGAATTAAAGGAGTGGGAGTGAAAAGCGATAGGGTGAATCTCACCATTGGCTGTGCAGTGGGAACTTATAGTGGCAAGAGCATAATCAGAAGCATTTGTCTCCAAGATCATTTTGATGTCAGGTACCCATTTAGTTAACATGGGTGCTTCTGTGAATTGATTTTTCAAGAGGTGGAAAGCTTCTCAGCATTTCTCATCAAAGTGACAAGGGAGGCCTTTTTGGGTGAGCCAAGTGAGTGGAATGACAATGTCAGAATACCCATAAATAAACTGTTGATATAAATTGCAGAATCCCAAAAAAGACTGAACATCCTTCACTCTTTGGGGTTTTGGCCAATCCATAATTGTTTGAACTTTGTCTTTGGCCATATGAAGCCCATCGGTGGTGATGATGAAGCCAAGGTATTCGACAGAATCTTTGTGGAATTCACATTTCAGGGCAGCCACAAAAAGCCTGTTTTGGCAAAGCCATCATAACACTTCCTTGACATGAGCTTTGTGCTGGCTCATATATTCAGAGTAGATCAATATGTCATCCAAGTAAATAATAACACAGACATCCAAGAGGTCACTGAAGATGTCATTCATAAAACATTGAAAGGCAGCAGGAGCATTAGTAAGCCCAAAGGGCATTACTAGCCATTCAAAAGAGCCATAGTGAGTTTGGAACATTGTTTTCCATTCCTTGCCATCAGTGATTGGGATGAGGTGGTAGGCATGCTGAAGGTCAATTTTGGTGAATATTCAGGCCTTCTTTGGCGTGTTGAGAAGATCTGAAAGTAAAGGCAGTGGATATCCATCTTTTTTTGTGATTCTATTGAGGCCATGATAATTGATGCAAAGTTGTAGGCTGCTGTCTTTCTTTTTCACACAGAGGATAGGCACACCATGGGGAGACTTGGAGGGCTGAATAAAACCTAAATTGACATGTTCTTTGATAAAGAGGTGCAAAGTTTCCAACTCTGAATGAGAAAGTACATTCAGCTGGGAGGTATTGAACCCTCCTCCAAGTCGATTTTGAGGTCATAAGAATGATGAGGAGGTGGGCATCAGCTTTTCCTTGACTGAAGACATCTGCGAATTCATGGTATTTTTCAGGAACTGAAGTTAGGTCTGGGACTGCTTCAGTAGTGGCCCTGCTGAAAGTGCCATCAGGAGTGATCTGAAGTTGAAATGCCACAGAACCAGGAAGTTTTCTAGCTTATAGAT
Source organism: Tricholoma flavovirens (assembly GCA_003313805.1). Lineage (NCBI taxonomy): Eukaryota > Fungi > Basidiomycota > Agaricomycetes > Agaricales > Tricholomataceae > Tricholoma > Tricholoma flavovirens. Next base: position 4,224 of record QLOK01000625.1, read on the forward strand.
ATGCAGTGGCATTAATCAAGGAGACTAGAGGGGGGGTTATGTGAGGTTGGGGGGTTTCAGGAGTTTCAGGAATGTGGGTAGGGCCAAGATGTGGTCCTATTTCAGGACCCAATGGTGTGTTCACAAGAGAGGGGTTTTGCAGCAGGGGTTCTGCTACCAAAAGAAACATTGGTGGTGCTGGACCTCTATGTTTAACAGAGCAGAAATCCATGTGGCCTGAATCCCAGTCAATCCATGGATTGTATTGTTTCAGCCAACTAGTGTTTGAAGGTCCGGTTGGGTGGACCGAAAAAAGACTGCAACCCAACCGAACCCAACCAAATGCAACCGGACCGTCGGTTGCGGTTGCCCTCTTTCGAGGTCAGTTCAGTTGCCAGTTGCCTTACTTTCTAATATATTTAAAAACCGTTATAAAACCGGTTGCAAGTGATTGCAACCAGTCTTTTATAATATATATAATATCCTACATCCGTACTTATACATACATGGATAGTAAGAAAAAGAATTAATATAAAGTGACAATTATTATTACTTATATTATATTTACGTGCAATGGGATGTGCCTGGAATAAAAGTAGTCATTTGGTGGGTGCTTATATACCCCATGGCTGCGCACGGACCATGTGATCGTATTTGTGCTTCCAAAAACAAAAGTGGCACCACTTGCCTGACAACTTCCCATGGCCACTACATCAACATCAACAGTGCTGCGTCACCACTCTGTCTGCACCAATGACCTCGCAAACCAGCAAACGCAACACAGGCAACCCAAATGATGCCACCGTCATTTGGGCCAGGTATGTCTTTTTATATTGATTTATCATTACTTCTACTAACTATTTTTTCCTTTCTTTCAGGTTCTGTTCTTTTAACGACGCCCAACCATTGTTGCCGCTGTGAGCCGCTGCTCGCAGGGTAGCAACAGGTCTAGTTTGTAGCCACACCCGACACCACACCCATAGCACCTCCACCCGCCTGCGAGCCACTGCTCGTAGGGGTCAATGGAGGTGCTGACGAATGGCGCCATGTCACCCAGCACCACCCAACAACAAACGACAACGCAGGGAGCAGACAAGGAGCAACAACACATGGGAGGGATGACGAATGAGCGGGAGGGCCGACGAATGACAAAACGACAATGCGAAAACGGGCGGCCAACTTGCAACAACACAAAGGAGGGGAAACGACAGACAATGCGGATGGGGGGTGCCAACTCGCTCAACAACATGATCAGGAGGAGGACGACGCGCCACAACGCGAATGCAGGAGATGACAAGCAACCACGTGAACGGGAAGGGTCGACGGACGACATCGCAAACAGGGACAACGGGCAACAACGCAAACGAGGGGGACACATTGCAACGCCAGCAGGAGGGGACATCGACGACCTACAACTACACAACGCCATACTAATGCTACAAACATGGCATGGTGGGGCCTTTTTTTTATTTTCACACTCACTGATTCCTCACCCTCCCCAGTTCAGTGTAGATGCTTTTTTTATATCTTTTTTTCTTGTAGTAACACATCACCGCTGTGAGCACCTGCTCGCAGGGTGAGATGTAATTAGTTTTATAATAAATTTTTAGTTGTAGTCGAAAAATAGTAGTAAAACCAGTCAAAACCGGTTTTCTGAGGGCAACCGAACCGATTAAGACTGGTCCTAGTCGGTTCGGTTGCAGTCCTTCAAGGTTGGGTATCGGTTTAGACTGGTTGCGGTCCCGGTTGCCCTGTTTGGGGGTCAAAAAACTGGACTGAACTGGACCTTGAAACACTACAGCCAACAGTATCCAAGGACCATAGAACATGATGAGTCAAGCGGGGTTACATACCAGGCACTCAACAGTAATACTGTATGAGACAACTTCCCTCTACCCTGCCTAGATGATATACTCACTAATTGTGGAAAGGGAAAAATATTGATATTTGGCAAGATGGACATGACCAACTCCTTCTTCCAGACCCAAGTACACCCTGATGACATCCACCTCACTGCTGTAAGAACACTGTGGGGACTCTATGAATGGACTGTCATGCCACAGGGTGGATGCAATGTGCCACCATGCATCAGCGCTGAATGACTGATTCACTCTGGGAACTCATCAGCAAGATTTGTCATGTGTACCTTGATGACATCATTATATGGTCATAAACTGTGGAGGAACATGAACAAAATTGCACTGCCATTCTTGAGGCCCTCTGAAAATCCAGCATATATTGCAACCAGGCAAAATCCAACCTCTTCACCTCTGAGTTATGTTTTCTTGGCCACATCATCTCTGGATCAGGCATAAAACCTGATCCCTGTAAAACTGACTGCATTGCCTCCTGGCCACAACCAACAACTGCCATCAATGTCAGGGGATTCCTGGAATTAACCAGGTACATCACCACATTCCTACCAGCACTTGCTGAATATACAAGTGTGCTCATGCTGCTCACCACCAAGGAATGCAACCAGGAATTTCCCCCATGGACCACAGAACACCAGGCCGCCTTTGAGCACATCAAAGACATGGTTCTCACTGCCAACCATCTCACCATAATTAATTATGACAACAAGGCATCCAACATTTATGTCACCACTGATGCCAGTGACTGCCACACTGGCACTGTTCTGAGTGTTGGTGCAACCTGGGAAACTGCTCAGCCAGTTGCCTATGACTCATACCAACTCAATGATGCTGAGAAGAATTACCCAGTCCATGAGAAAGAATTACTTGCCATAGTAAAGGCATTTAAGAAATGGTGATCTCCTACTCGGCGCCCATTTTAAAGTCTTCACCAACCACCAAACTCTTGAATACTTCCAATCACAGAAGGAGATGTCAAGACAACAAATGAGATGGTCAATGTACATGGCTGACTTTGAGTACAATATCACATACATCTGTGGCAAGGAAAACACTGCTGCAGATGCCCTATTCTGCATGCATGATGCTATACCAGATGCAATCCTTGCTGCTTGTGCAATTGCTTACACAACCAATGCACCAAAAATGCCAGCTGGTGGCATATTAAACATTGCCACAGATCAGTCACTTCATCACTGGCTATGACACTGATTCCTTCACCAAACAAATTATGAAGGACATTGACATGGGGAGCATCGAAGGGGTGACCCTTACTGATAAACTTCTCTATGTTGGCTGCCGACTTGTGATCCCACAAGATCTCAAAGTCTGCATGAACTACTTTACAATCTAGCACATGACACCTTGGGCCATTTTGGCTTTGACAAAAGCTATGAATCCCTCTGTGGCTCCTATTACTGGCCAAACATGTGCCAGGACTTGGAAAATGCATACATCCCACCATGCACTGAGTGCCAGAGAAACAAAAACCAGACCATGAAACACACTGGTCCTTTGCATCCACTACCAGTACCTGATGACCACTTTGACACCATTGCCCTGGATTTCATCGGCCCACTACCAGAGAAGAATGGAAAGGACACCATCCTAACCATGACGGACCTCCTTGGTGCTGATATACACATCACTGGTATTCACTCCTCATACACCACCACCCAGGTCACTGCAGTGCTCTTCGATGAATGGTACTGTGAAAATGGTCTCATGTTACACCTCATCTCTGACAGAGATGCACACTTCACTGCTGACCTCTGGACTGCACTCCACAAGCTCACTGGCATCAAACTAAAAAATGTTGACATCCTATCACCCTGAAACTGATGGCAGCAGTGAACAGACAAACAAAACCATGAACCAAGCCATTTGGTACCATGTTGACAACAACCAGAAGAGCTGGCTAGCCAAACTCCCCTGTGTGTGATTTGCCATCATGAACACCATGAACACATTCACTGGCTTCTCTGGTTTCCAACTCAAAACTGGCTGATCTCCACACATCATTCCCCCCATTGCACCCCTCAATTAGAATGTGACCACTGAGCAAATGACTGCACACAACATCATTACACATGTCCACCTAGATGTCCAAGAGGTGCAGGACAACCTACTCACAGCCAAAATCTGCCAGGCATACCATGCCAATGAACACTGGGCACCAAAGGATGTCTACAAGGTAGGTGACCTTGTCATGCCCTCCACTGACAATCACCACTGCAATTACAAATGCAAAGGCAAAACATGAGTCGCCAAATTCATGCTGCAACATGATGGCCCCTACATGGTCACACACACCTTCCCTGAATGCTCAGAATACACCCTCAAACTTCCCAACAACTCCAACACCTTCCCTGGCTTCCATGCACACCTCCTAAAAGGATATGTCTCCAATTACCCACTCCTCTTGCAAGACTGGGAGCCTGCCAAACCAAGGCCAATTGTCACTGAAGATCACAGAGGAGTGGTACATCAACATTGTGGATGCATGCCTATGCAGCAGGGGTGTACAATACCTTGTCTGTTATGAAGGATATGGGAAGGAACATGATGAGTGGTGCCCCGGCTCAGAAATGGCTGATACAGATGCCCTTGACTGGTGGGAAGATGAAAATGGGACAGAGGTCTAAGACCCACACAATTTTTTAAACTGGGGAGGAGTGTAAGTCTGCCCCAACACAGACTCATGACATCTACCAACACTGAGGCCTGCATATGCTTGCCAACACTCACCTGCAGTTACCCACCATCAAAATGCTGACATAACACATCACTGCATATCTATACAACAACAACAACACTCACTCATTTCTCAATGACAACACTTAAAAGATAGGTGCCACAAACCTTTCTGATACTTACCTGTGCCCACCTGCAGTCACATGATCATGTGACCTCCCTCAATAATTACCACTGACAATGATGACAACTCCACACTTTGCATGCACATCAGTTCCAATATTGCTCCACTGATGCAGTGCCTACTTATTCAGTAACTATGCCTGATGCAGCCTCTTGCTGACAGGCCATCTTTTCAGATATATTATGTACATCTTATTTTTCCTAGCCTTTATTCCCACTTCCATGCAATGAAGGTACAGTAGTTTATCATCCCCCATTTACTGTAGCTTATGGTTCCCACTTCTGTGCAAAGAAGATAACTTGATTCTGTCTTTCCAGTCCACCTTAAGTCTAGTGTAGGTTGCCAAACCTGGCATCCTTCCAGAGAAGCATCACTGCACCAACCCTAATTGGGGGAAGGACAGTCATACAAAGGATCAATGCTTCATGAAAGGAGGAGGAAAGGAGGGAGAGGCACCAGAGTGGTTTAAGAAGATGTCTGAGAGGAAAGTAACATCAGTGAGTGCCAATGCCACAGAGAAAACCAAAAACAATGATTCTGAAAATTATGCAATGTTCACCTACAACCTTCCTGATAATCCCACTGCACTACTTGTCACCTCTGATTTCAAAGTTGAAGCTCATGCCATCTCCCATTCAAGTGGAATAATCCTTGATAGTGGTGCCAGCAGGCACTTCACCCCTGAACATTTGAAGCTCTTGAACTATAGAGAAATCAAACCCCAGCCTATATGAGCTGCTGATGGATGAACATTCACTGTGCTTGGAAAAGGTGATCTAAAGGTGGAGCTACCTAATGGGGATCAGAAACCAACTCCAATAATGCTCAAAACCTTTATTATTCACCTCACATGGCATTCACCTTGATGTCTGACTCCAGCATCGACAATGCTGGATTTTCCCTCCTCATCAAGGGCAAAACTTGTGTAGTCTGCAGGCTGAAATCAAACATCATTGGACATATTCCTCTGGTTTGGGGGCTTTACTGTGTTGGTGGATTTAACTCATCTCCCATACCTGTTGCAAGTTTGGCATTGAAGCTGATGTCAATCAGTGAGCTTCATCGTAAGATGGGGCATATCAATCACAATGACTTATGCAAGATGGTGAAAGAGGGGATGGTCAAAGGGATCAAGCTTGGTTTTAGCTCCAAACCTGAATTCTGTGAAGTCTGTGTAAAGGCAAAAGCAGACCATCAACCATTCCCAAAGAAAAGTGAGACAGTCTACAAAGCATATGGCAAAAAGGTTGTTGGTGATTTATGGGGACCAACCAGGGTTGAGTCATTGGGAGGAAAGAAGTATTACTTTCAATTCCAGGACCTGAGCAGTCATGAGGAGAAAGTGTATTTTCTTCAAGCAAAATCAGAAGCATTCGGTGACTACAAAAAGTATGAAGCCTGGACAGAGGTTCAATGCAGTGCATGAATCAAGATATTTGGATGTGATCAAGGCAGTGAATTAACAAGCAAGGAATTCAACAACCACCTCAAAAACACCAGAACTGTTCACCCCCTCACTGTTCACAACTCCCCATCCTCAAACAGTGCAGCTGAACAAGGGAATAGAACCCAGATCCAAAATCCATGAATTTTCTTTGTGGCCATATCCCTTCCACCTCACCAGGTACTGCAATCTCTTTGACCTCATCTGACTGTCTATCAGTAGAGGGACCAGTGTGCTTGTCTGCAATTGAGTTTTTTGCAGTCATGATGTATTTGAGGTTTTTGTAAGCAGTCCAGATCTCTACCTTGTGCTTCACACCTTTGAGGAAGTATCTCCATTCCACCAACGATCTCATTACCATGAATCTCATAGTTTCATTCGACCACATTGAGTGATTTCAAATAGAATACAATAGGGTGCCATTTGAGATTCTCCAAAGATTGTTGGGACAGTACCAATCCTGTAGCATAGTCTGAACTGTCAGCTTTGATGTGAAACACTTTTGAAATCCCCCATTCCCATTTTTGATCTATTTTTGTGAGCCTGAAAAGTGGTTTTGTGTGGTGCAAAAAATCTTCGAAAAGTTTTCAATAGAAGTTCATGAACCCAAGAAAGGACTGTACCTCCTTTTTTGAGGTCAGGGTAGGCCAATCAGTGACTCCTACTACCTTGACTGGATCCATGTGAATTTCACCTTTGGAGATGATGAGTCCAAGGTATTTGATCATTGTTTGTTTGAACTTGCAATTGTTGTGTTGAAGGAACAGTTTGTGTTCATGAAGTCATTTGAGGATGAGTCAAGTGATGTGTCAATGTTCTTCAATTGATTTTGTGAATATAAGGATGTTGTAGAGGTAGACACAGATGACAACTTCCATGATCAGATCCTGGAAGATATCATTCATCATTGTCTGGAACATAGAAGGGGAGTTCATCAATCTGAAAAACATCACCAGCAGTTTGAACAGTCCTTGATTCATTCAAAATGCAGCCTTCCACTTGTTGCCCTTTTTCATGCAAATGTTATTGTACCCCCATTGAACATCAAGCTCTGTGAAGTACTTTGCACCTCAAAGTTGATTTACCAGTTCCAAAATTAAGGGTAGTGGATATTGATTTTTGATCATGAGTGTGTTCAGAGCTCAATAATTCTGGACTAGCCTGAGCAAGCCATCCTTCTTAATGAAGAAGACTGGTGATGCCATTGGTGATTTCAAGGGGCAAATTTGACCTGTCACAAGATTTTCCTGAATGAACTTTGTCCATTTGGGATTGTTCATTGGGTGCAAGGGGATAGACCTTGCAGCTCAAAGCCTTAGCGCCTGGGACCAGTTTGATCACATGGTACCATACCTTTCAATTGGGTAATTGATCAAATGACAACTTCGCGAACAAATCCTAAAGTCATGGAAATGCATTGGGACAGGTTCTCAAAAACATTTTGGTTGTGAGTTTTTGTGGAAAGCTTTGGCAAGTCTTTGTGAAATGTTTGAGGTAGCTCAGACAAGTTCAGCTTCACAGGGGGAAGTTTGAGGGAAGTTTGAGGAAGTTTGAGCCAAGTTCAAGGTCTCAATTGATTTTGAGGTAGTTTGAACAAACTCAGCTTCACAGTGGATAGTCAGGATAAAAATGCAATCACCTTCTTTGGGAGACTCCTCATTTGAACAAGGCTCATCATCATTGTCATCATCATTGTGTAACTCCTTCCTGAGGTCTGGAATCTCTTCCATATCAATGTCAGGTTCTGGCATTGAACTGGCTTGACAGGTGAAAATACTCCCAGCTTCCTTGGAAGCGAGCTTGTACTCTTTGTTTGACTTGTTTTGACAGGTGTGGCAGTGGTTTGGGTACCAACTCATCTTAATGATGTTGGTCTGCCAGTTGACTTTGGGATTGTTTTCACAAAGCCAGGTCAGGCCAAGGATGATGTCTTGCCCACTGATACTGGTTACAGCAAATGTTGCTCATTCAGAGTGGTCATGAAATCACAGTATGACCTCAATGACCTCTGAAATTTCCCTAGCCTCATTCAGTGAGCCATAGACATTGTAGATCAGGATGGGTCAACTGAGGACTTTTGTTGTGAGGTGATTTCATGTCATGAAATTGGAGTGGATTAAGAGGCCTGTTGAACCACTATTGAACAAGGCCTTCATCATGTGCACCCCACTAGGGAATAACATGGTACAGTTAAAACCACAGTATTTGGGTCACAGGGTCTGCAGGTATTGGTATGGTGTTAGAAATTGCCAACCTGCTTATTACTGTGACCTGTTACCATGGTGTCACAGTGTTGAGTGGGTGACACATGATGTTTGTTTAGCCATCATCAACATTGACAACAACTGTCATGGTCAATGATGAAGCCCTCCTGGGCATGGAGCTCCTCAAAATGTGTATTTTTACTTCTTTTTCAATTACTCACAAGTTACTTTCTTTCTTTTTGTAGGTTACACTTTCTATTTACAACAACAATGCTCACCACCTGTCCAGTCCCTCCTCATCCCCATCAAAATGGGATGTTGGGATTCATTTAGGTCAAGCACAACTCCAGGGAAGTTTAGGGAGGCCTAAGCAGCAGTATGTAACCAAATATGCACAAGCTGACCCCCATGAACACACCACATCAATGCTAACCCCTCCCCAGAAACAGAATACACAGCACCAGGGCCCCATGATGAAGAATGAGACAGCACCTGCCTCCAGCCCTACAAGCAGCTGCTAGTGGGGTGGATTGCTGGTGCTAATAGCCTGTGACAATGACAGGGAGGGTAGGCAGTACCACTAGGTATCACTGACAACAACAAGCCCCACCAAATGCTGCTGCGAGCCACTGCTTGCAGGGTGATTAGGTGGTGCAAGTGGACAATGAAGGGATGACAGAACAACCAGGCAATGGAAACAACAGCTGGGACAATGGGGACCAATAAAGGCCTGGGCGTGACTTTGTGTCACCCAGTGTGAGTTTAACTCTGTGTTGTTCACAACACTGTGCAATGACAACACACCCCACCACTGATGTGAGGGATCTTGCATGCCCTTCCTCACTCCAGGCCCTGAGACTGCCACCACAGCATGACCATGACAACAATGAAGATGATGATGGGACTCTGAAGGACAACAACAATGGGATGATTATGGGATGACCATGACCAAAAAGGACAATGCCCAATGCTGCCAATCAACCCCACAGCAGCAGAAGGGAGGCCCAAAATGCACCACAAAATGTAAGTGTATTTTTTTCTTTTCTTTTTATTGTTACTAACTAATTTTAGGTTCTAATTATGGTGACAATGACTAGCATGAAAGGACAGCAGGGGGTGAAGGAGACATAGAAGACAATGATAAGAGGACAATGAAGAGGGAAGACAGTGGCAGCAGCAAGAGCAAGGAGGATGATGAATAGGCTGATGATAATGAGAGGGAGGATGACAACAAAAACAAGGAGACAGCTGGAAGATGACAGGCACCACTGTCAACAGTGCCCACAACCACCACCACAACCAACTGCTCGTGGGGTGGAACAGGGAGCAACAGGGATGCATGACAACAACCATGGAGGGATGAACACTGCATGACAGGACCATGATGAGGATGAGTGGCCACCCCTCACCCTGTGCCCTCTATGCAAGGGGAAGGTGCTGTTTCTTTCACTGGCATCCCCATTCATCTGGTGCACTCCTGTTGTCCCACCCCTGCCCCATCACATTTGCAGTCCCTGTCAGCCAAATAGTAAGCAATAGCTTGCTGCTGTGCAGCAGGGGCTTCCTTTAATGGAGGAGGGTAGGATGGGAGGTGCCCAGTGTGAAGAAACCATGGAGAAAACCTGTGGTATGGAGGGGTAGTAGATGGTGATACTACTCGACCAGGAAACCCACACAAAACCCTACAAAAGGCTTCATATGATATAACACAGGTTAGAGGAAGGTAGCAAGGTGGTTCTAAACTTCAGCAAAGTAAACCAAGGTTATACGAACTGAGAGCAAGATATTTTGAGGATGTTTGATCAAGGTTCAAGGAAAGATTGAGGTTGCAATAAAAGTTCAAGGTCATGATAAAAGTTTGAGATCACAATAAAAGTTTGAACTCTCAATAAAAGTTTGAGATGTTCAAGGAATGGGTCAGATATGTGAAAGAGGATGTGGACGATGTAGATGGGGGCTTTAATAGGTACTAATATGCAAGTGGCAATGACTGGATGATGTTCGATATGTTTGAGACAAAGATATGATGATTTTCGAAGAAATTTGCAACAATATCACAAAGTTTTGAGAAAAAACTAGAAACTTGGACTCAAGAGTGGGAGCTCTTAAATCAGATGATAGAGAAGTGAGGCAAACGATTTCTTGTTGGAAAAGATAGGTAATACAAAGTTATATACAAAGTTACATAGGTTTTAAAAAAACATAGGACTAAAAAGGAAATAAAACATGAGGCCTACATGAGGCAGGATGTAAATGATATAATGGGTCTAAAAATGACAGGTAAATGATAGAATGATTCAAAAAGTGAGACAAATGAAAAGAATCCATGTAGGGACACATATGTTCCCTTTGAGGAGTCTGAAATACCTCTAAAATCCTCTCATGTCCTTCAAAGTGCAACCTTGCCTATTGTTCTTCATGCAATAAGCTTGTCATATGATCTTGTGAGGTGTGGGTGGATGGTATGAGTCTCCAATTATAACAAATACAGCTGCTGAAGTGCACGAAGTAGCTCGATATGGGTTCAAAATGCACTCAAGTTCAATCAAGTTCAATTAATGATGTTTGTAGGGCTCATGAATCAATTGATAAGTGTATATGAACTTGTGGAAGATATAGCAAAGATGTTCAAGGAAGTTTGATGAAGTTTGAGCTTGATTGATTATAGTTTGAGAATTATCAAGAGCTCAATATCACTGTTTGAGGTCGTTCAATCAACCATAATGTAGTTGATTATTGTCAAATGCGGTTTCAAAATGGTTGGATGAGGTGTGAGGGACTCATGCGATTGCTCTAAGTCAAATCAAAGATGTTTGAGGGGCTCAATATCATGCAATATTGCTCAAAAACAGTCTGAAATGCATTCGAACTTGTTTGTGGACCTTTGTACTGTCATGCAGAGCTGTAATTGTGCAATGTGAAAAGAATCTGCTTATCTCCAGAGCTCTAGGTGTGAGGTGGATGTATCAACAGTATTACCATGGTGTATATACACCATGGGTTTAGTCAAATATAGTGTTTGAAAGTCTAGTCTATTGGACTGAAAAAAGACCATGGACCAAACTGAACTGGACTGATGGCAACCAGACTTTTGGTTGCAGTTGCCCTAACAGTTTCACAAGTCCAGTTCACAGTTCATCAATGATAGAAAATCTCAATGGACCACCTAAAGACTGACTGCAACTGGTTGTAGACCAGACTTCAGTTGTATCTAGCTTGCAAGGCATGAATATATGATGATACACTATGTTACTTTGTAATAGTACATACTTTATAAATTGAAATAAATACTATCAATATTACTACAGGCGAGAGGGCAAGCCCAAGAAAATTGATCATTTCATGGGTGCTTATATACCTGTGGCAGCACATGGATCATTTGGTCATGCTTGTGCTCCCAAAAAACAAAGTGGCACCATTTTCCAGACGACTCCCATGGCCACCAATCATGACAACCACGACAACCACCAACCTCTTTTGCCACTGCCATGTCACATTCAACGCAAGCCACCTCATCCATCCCTGCACCCCTTGAGCCCATTATATGGTACAGCAACAAAGGCAAGATCATGGCTGCAACATGCCATGTCACATGCATCTGCCACATCATCGCTGACCACCCAGCAGCTTGACAATGACCCCACAATCAACTGTGACACAGCCCCAGCCATCCAGGACCATGATGAGAGGACAACCCCAGCACCCACCTCTGCCACTGTGAGCCACTGCTTGCAGGGTGTATGTGGGGTGCCAATAGTTTCCAAGGATGATGCACCATATGCACAAGGTAAGTAACCTCACAGACGATGAATTGCAGACCATGATGATGACTGACAGAAGACAGAAGAGACAAAGCAGAGGGCAGATGACTGATAGCAGGTGATGATGATGGCAGCAGCCTCCCTGTTATGATGAAGGACAATGAATGGGTGGAAAAGGGAGGCCAAAGGGCAAAAGGCAATGAGCAATGCATAGCAAGGTAAGCACCCCATAAACCTTCAATGTCATCACTGACCAACCACTTGAAAACAGCACCATCATCCCTAGCACCCACCCCTGCTGCTGAAAGCCAAGGGGGATCATGGGTTCTAACCACAAAGTAAGCACCCCACCACCCCATAAGCCTGCCACCCTCGAGAACAGCAACACCGACCCAGCACCCATCCCTGCTGCTGCGAGCTGCTGCTCACAGGGTGATTATGGGTGCACAATTACACCAATGATGCCAACACCAGACATTGATGCCAATACAGGACAACAACACCAACACTGGACAATGATGCCAACACTAGACAATGCCAATGACAATGGACTACACATGATGACAGGACAACCCCAGCATCCACCTTTACCACTGTGAGCCACTACTCACAGGGTGGGTGGGGGGTGCTAATGGTTCTCAACAGTGTGGGTATGACAGCACGAGACCACAACAACAACAACAACAGATGACATTGAGAATGCTAACTGCAGATGATAACACCGCCCCCTCCCTGCCCTCCCTTGCTCCTAATGCAAGACATTGGGGGGTAGTTCTTTTATGTTCCTTTTCTTGTGCTAATAGATACTCCTCCCCCCTTCCCTCACCCATCCTGTGAGGTAGGGGGTTACTTTATTCTTTACTTTTAGAACATGTATTATTAGTTTAAAATAATTTGTAGTAGTTTAGAATATGTCAAGTATGGGTACATACTTGGTCCTGACTGGTTCACAACTGGTCAGGACCAGTCTATTACTGAACCGGTGTAAACTGGTTGCACAACCATTAGGCAACTGATCTGGACCAGTTTATACTGGTCCGGTTGTCAGTTGCCCCTTGAGAGGGGCAAAAAACTGGAACGGACCATAGAGGCATGATGATTTATTGAGGAAGATAGTGACAATTTCACAAAGAACTAAGATGGAATACTTGGACTCAAGTGTATGATCACTTGAATCAGACTACTGGGACAATAATGCAAATGACATTCTTCTGAAAAAGTACCTAATACAATGTTTATATGACATATGAAAGATAGTACTAAAAGGAAATTGAACATGAGGCCTACATGAGGCAGGATGAGAACAGTAATATGGGGCTAAATAGGATGGGTAAATGATGAAATGATGCAAATGTGAGACAAACAAAAGGGTATCATGTGGTACATACATGTAGTGTTTGAAAGTCCAGTCCAGTCCAGTTTTTTGCCCCTCTTGAGGGGCAACTGCAACCAACAACTGGACCAGTATAAACCGGTCCAGATTGGTTGTGCAACCAGTTTACACTGGTTCAGTAATAGACTGGTCCTGACCAGTTGTGAACCAGTCAGGACTGAGTATGTACCTGTACTTGACATATTCTAAACTACTACAAATTATTTTAAACTAATAATACATGTTCTAAAAGTAAAGAATAAAGTAACCCCCTACCTCACAGGATAGGTGAGGGAAGGGGGGAGGAGTATCTATTAGTGCAAGAAAAGGAACATAAAATAACTACCCCCCAACGTCTCATGTTAGGAGCAAGGGAGGGCAGGGAGGGGGTGGTGTTATCATCTGAATTATCGAGGGGTTTGATATCATTGTTCACAGTTGATCGAATGTTTGTAACTTATCGAATGAGGTTTGGAGGGGTCGTATGAGGTATGGGAAAGTCGTGCTAGTGCTCTAAGTTAGAACAAAGATGTTCGAAGGGCTCAATATTGTGCAATATTGCTTGAAAATGCGATCAAAGTTGTTCAAGGTTGATTGGGGTTGATTGGACTACTGTATAGACCTGTTATCCGCAATGCGAAAAGTACTGGTGTGGGTCCCAAGTGCTACCTGTGATGTGGACATATCACCATGTTACACCCTACACCCAACCAGTATCAGTCATTTGTATCAATAAATTGAGGCTATGACATAGTGGTCAGGGAGTTGTGTCTCCCATTTAGGATGTTTGCAAAATCACAAATGAGGGGAGGTGGAGTTTGGTATGACTTCTGAATCATTTGTAGTAGAATCAATTGATGAAATAGAATTGGATTCAAATAGTTCATCTATGGATAATACAGCAAAACAATTCTTTGAGGATGATGGTGGTGCACTGCTCACTCATCATCCAGTCAAAAGTCCTCAGGTACTCTATGATATTTTCCTCAAGCTTCTCAATGATTTCATGCACATCTAATGCCACAAACTCCTCTTGTGTGAAGTCCTGCCATTCCCCATTGTCCATGTATTGAACATTGAAGCATTGCAGGCATTCTCATTGTGCACATCTGGGTTGACACATCAGAAATAGACGAGTGCCAAAACATCAGGTGTATATCACAACAGGGGATTGGGCTTCAATATTGGTGCAATGTACCATGAAATTGGGGGCACTTGTCAATGAAACATGCCCCCAGGCTGCAAAGATGGTTCAAGATGTGGGGTCATCCTCAAATAAGTTCAAAATGCCTTGTTATGATGCAATTTTCATCCCAGAGGAGGGCTGCATCATACCACTGCTTTGGGATATTGTTTGAAGGTTGCCCTGTTGTAAGGCAGGGGACATAATCTTGGATCTTCAAGTTGAGACCCTGCCTAAACTTCAGGACAATGTGGGCTCCCTCAAAGTAGTGGGCTCAATTGATGAGTTCTGAAACTCATCAATGTATTCACCGACCATTCAAGCACCCAATGTTGTAGGAGTCATATGGCATATTGTAATACAATGTGTATATGTAAGTGTTCAGGATGTATCAGAATACATTAGCAGAACTACTACAGGCTTGCCACCAGCTGTGCCAGGCTTCACTCAGGCATATCCAGCCACTTCAAATAACAGTGCTATATCAGCTGTCAGCTGACCAATACAAAAGATCCAGATTAGATACAGGATAAGATAGACAGATTGGGAGATTGTACTACTCCTCCTCCTCCTCCTCCTCTATTAGCACCATTTGACTTAGCTCATCACAACCATAATCCAGCTCTTCTATATCAGGCTCAACTGGAATCCAATCCCCTTTCCACATTGCCTCAAACCTTTTAGCCAGCCCTTGATGTAAATCTGCTTGGTGGCATGCATAAGTGGCAATTCCCTCAGCTAATGGTTGATAGACATCTGACTGTGCTTCAATTCATTTGTTCCAGGCATTGGCAGGTACTGCAGCAAGACCAAGACATGCCTCATCTCAGAAGGAGATCCACCCCCTCTGACCATCAAGCTGCTCTGGCATGGGCCTTCATCCATTGTGTATGCAGAGCTATATACAGACCTCAGCACTGTGAAATTAATAGCATAGCAACAAGAACTCACTGGCCTCAACTCCCATGTTGCTTGTGGTGTCTGTACCTAACTGAATCCATGACATTTGTCTATACCCCTCCTTAGGAACATGGATGTGGCCTCCATCCTTCTGGTTAACATCTTCTGAATCCTCCATGCACTGAACATCTTTCTTCAGCACCAATTCTGGCCATTCCCACACCTTGCCTAACCCATCTGCAAGTGCCTTCCCAGCCTGCCATGCTGTCATGTACTTCTTGGAGTGGAGGTGAATCTTGTTGTCATTGCAATTGATCAATACATGTGATCGTGTACTTGGACCTTGATAATGGATTTGCTGGTACTTAAGAAAGCTTGATGAAGATTGAGCTTGATTGAAAGGGCTTGAGAAATATCGAGAGTTTGATATCACTGTTTGAGGTCATTTGATTGACTGTACCATGATCGGTGCTTGTTGAATGAGGTTTGGATGGGGTCAGATGAGGTATGAGGGACTCATGTGATTGCTCTAAGTCGAATTGAAGATGTTCAAGGGGCTTGATATCACACAATATTGCTTGAAAACAGTTCAAAATGTGTTTGAACTTGTTCATGGATGTTTGTACTGTCATGCAGAGCTGTCATATGTATGTAATGTGAAAAGTATCTGGTGTATTTCCCAAGTACTACCTGTGATGTGGATGTATCATCAGTCATATTTATGTAGGAATTTGTTTGTTGTTTGTCCTCACTGTCAACATGGAACTGAAGGGAGCTACCACTAAAAAATCCAAGTCCAAATCTATGACCAACTCAGAACAGACTGGAAAGAAGAAACCAGGTGTTCACTTGACATTCCAAGGGGCCCACCTTGCATTCCTTCAGGAAAAGCTGCCTGAATACTTGGATGTCCAATGCACATGCTCCACATGTGCATTTTGGAATCTATTTTTCAAGGAATGGTGGGCCAAATTCCCATATGGGTCAGTTTCCACTTCTACCACTGTTCCACCATCTGGGGAGCAGTCTACAGCTCAGGCTTCTCCTGATGACTCTGGCACACTCAACAAGAATGTAGCTGACCATTCAGAAGATCATACCCAAGTTGGCAGAGTCCCTGCCCACAGTCAATCCCTGGAGGATATGTCACCTGAAGATCTCCAAGCTAAAGCCCACAAAATCAAAGCACTTGCCAATGTATGTTATTTTTTTAGATATCTTCGTTTTTTGATGCTTACACATGACCTACACAGTCCTTGAAAGGCTGATTTTACCACCAGTGCTACACCAGTGTCTGTACCAGTAGTCAAAAACCCTTTTCAACATGGTTGTCTGCATTACATGGACCATCTGCTAGCAGTGTCCTGAAATGCCTAACCACCTGGAGATTCTATATCCAACATTGGGAAAGTCTCTAAGGAAGTGGAAGCACAATGGGCAGCAGCAGATTTGGCAGAGGGTAGAAAGCTCAACTTCTGCTGCAAAGTGGCCCAGGAATTATATAATGCTGAGCCAGATGATGTGAGGACAGTGTTAGAGGAGGAGTTAGAGGCAGAGCATCAGGAAGAGCTGCAGGTGCATACAAAAGCAGCAGAGGGCCCTTCTGATAATCTTGAGGACCAGGCTGAGTAAGACCAATAATTTTCACACCTTTTGCCAAGCTCACATGCAAATCTACAGTAGCTTACAAAACTGTTACAATGTTATGCATATTTGTATAGATCTGTCTGTAAAATAGGAAATAAAATTTCAGAATTCTTAAAAATATTATGGAGCATACCTCAATATCACAAGAGGTTGCCTGAAAGGTCTCAGGGTCATGTGACATCATTTCATAAGTTAAATAAACCATTTAATTCAGTCACTCATTGTAACAGTTTTGTTGCACTGATTTTTTAGTCAGAAATATGGGCAAATCACATGATTTTGTTATTATTATAAACAGTTACAAACAATATCATGTGACTAGGTCTATATAAGAGCTCTCCACCAGTTGGCATCTCATTCCAACCCCCCACCAATCATGCACAAGCTCTCTTCTGCTCAAACACTTCATGTTCTTGAACTTCTTGATGCTGGCCTTTCAGTATGCCCAATTGCTCATCAAACTGGTCTCAGCACTGCTACTATTAGTCACATTCTCTCTGAGCACTGTTCTGACCAACCAAAGTCATCTGGTGGTTGACCTACTAAGCTTACTACTGCCGA
>QLOK01000634.1:0-10481 GCA_003313805.1 Tricholoma flavovirens
AGTGGGAGCAGGTGTACATATGTACTCTATTAATTAACCAATGACTACATTATGACTTTACTTGCTAGCCTGTACAGATAGATACATGCAATAAGAAATCAGTACAGACATGGGTAATGTTTGAAATGCAAAGGGGATGGGGATGGGAGTGGGAGTGGGAGTGGGTGTACATACTCTATTAATTAACCAATGACTACATTACAACTTTACTTGCTAGCCAGTACAGATAGATACATGCATTAAGAAATCAGTACAGACATGAGTAATGTTTGAAATGCACTGGCAGGGAAAGGGAGTGGGTGCAGGACCAGAATGTACTCACCTGACTATCCAAGAAGTTCAGTGCAATGTGAACAAAGAGCCACAAAACAGATATACATTCCCAGAATTGATCTGTGCTACCATGAAAGGACATGGGAGCAGGTGCGGGTGTGAGAGTGGGAGCAGGTGTACATACTCTATTAATTAACCAATGATTACATTACAACTTTACTTGCTAGCATACAGATAGACATGCCTTAAGAAATTAGTAAAGACATGAGTAATGTTTGGCAGGGGAAGGGAGCAGGATGGGGACTGGGACAGGAAAGCAGCATTGACATTGGAGACACGACCACAAACACAATGATATTACTAAGTATATATAATAAATGACATATTAAGTCATGTCTGGATGGGAATAATTGAGGTATTAAGTCGCATCTGGATGGGATGATGGCATAATTTCTGAGAACCTCCTTTTGAATGATTTCACCTTATTTTCAAGCCTTTCCCTCAAAGTGTCATACATTTTCAAGGTTATATCTTGTTGTTCAAGCTTCTCCACCTTGGCCATGTACAGACAATGACTGGCATCCTTGTACAATGTGCCAAGCTGGTCTTGAAGGCCCTTGACTTCAGCGTGGCAGCTCAACAACTCCCTGTCTGTCAAGTCCTGCAACAGGATGAACTAATGTAGAAAGACAAATGAGGATGACACTTACTGGATTGGTAGGTAGGGTGAGCTGGTTGCAGGAGACCAGGTAGTATGGCTGCCTGGTCATGTTGCCAGACTGCAAATTAATCAGTTGGGATACAAGAAATGGGAGCAGACAGAGAAACAGGACAAGGCATGACACGGGAGCGAGAGCAGCCAAAGACACAGGAGCAGCCAGAGACTTTGACTTCAACCTGATTTGAAATAAATGAAGCTTGCCCCTCCATCTGCATTATGGACATCAAGTTCCACCTTCTGATGATAGGCATTCAGCACCTGATGAGTGGCAGGAATCATAAAGTGGGGCACTAAATAGTGTTGCCCATCATCAGCTCAGATAGTGACATAGCCATCTAGCACCTTGTCTTGCCTTTGCTGCTGCTTGCTCATTGTGGATGGATCAATGTAAGAGGTTATAATCTTATGCATATAAATCAAGTGATCAGATATCGATCAGATGATCTTTGTTTGGCCTTGATGAACCCAACATGTGATTGTTGATTATTTCATTGATGTTGAGTCTTTGTTTGGCCTTGATGAACACACATGATTGTTCTTTTTTTCTGTTGATATCATCATTGTTTGTTTGGCCTTGATGAACCAATGTGATTGTTCATTTTTTTCAACTACACCATCACCGCTCCCTGTCCCTGCACCCACACCTGACTTCAGCATGAATGTTACAGCCCAACAAGTAACTGGTCACATCATTTACATCAAGAAGGCCATTTGAAACAGCCTTCTCACAGGACACATCAAGGCTGTCATGAAGGACAAAAAACAGGCACTTGTAAGTGAAAATTCCTTTGGGATGACAGTAGGACTAATATAGTGTAGAACACATTATTTGCATGGCAAGGACAGGATCTCACAGAGGATGTGAAAGTGGCACTCAGTGCTAAGGCTTTCCTGTGGCAGTTTCTGCTGGCATGGGAAAGTTCTGACAAACAGGGTGATGAAAAATTGTGGAAGGTCAGCTGGGTGCGATGTACAAATTTGACAAGAAAGTGGGACTGCAGGAGCAGGAGCTATAAGGGTGGGACAATGGAGGGGTGCAGGAGTGGCAGTGTGAGTGGGGGCAAGATCGGGAGTTGAAGGGGTGGGATGAGGGAGGGGAGCAGGAGCTTAAGGGGTGGGACAAGGAATGGGAGCAGGAGCTTGAGGGGCAATATGATGGACACAGGTGGGAGCTCAAGGTGCAGGATGAGGCACAGGAGTGGGAGTGCACCTGTCCTCACCCCCCCCAATCACTCCAAGACCAAGTGGGAGTAGGAAGACCAGGCACCTAGTTCAGAGCAGCAGTGGGAGCTCTGGTGAGGAATTGGGGAATGATGGGGAATCAGAGGAGATGGAAAGTGATGGAGAAGGAGTGTCAGAGCTAGTGTTGGGGAAGTTTGGTTTGGTTTGGTTTCTGCCAGGATTGTCCAAACTAGTGTTTGAAGGTCTGGCTTGGTCTGTTTTTTTTCATTTTAGTAGACAACTGGAACTGGAACCGATTCCCTCATCCCCAAAAGCTTGCAAAAACTGGACCGAACTGTATAAGACTGGTTTAGACCAGTTCGGTCCAAACCGGTTGCCACTAGCGTAGGGTCAGTCCAAACCAACTCTACATGCTACATACGTGAACTTCGCAATGACAAACTAGTAGGTAGTGGTATGACCACATACAACCAGTCCCAATCGGTCTGGTTGTCTCCAAAAGACCAGTTGGAACCGGTTTTACCTACTTTTTTTGATTGTAACTATATATTGTATATTGTATTAGATAAATCTAATTACACGACACCCCATGAGCAGGTGCTTGCAGCAGTGAGGTTGTCAAAAGATGAAAAAAATGAAAAAAAATGAAAGAAAATGACCCACCTCACATTTGTAGCGAGGTTATCATGCCATCATCGCCCTGTTCATTGCCCCCAAAGTTGCCCCCAGCATTTGTTGCCCCCTGCATTCATTGTCCCCCGCATTTGTTGTCCCTGGTGTTTGTTGTCCTTGGCATTTGTTGTCCCTCCCGTTTGTTGGCTGCCCTCACTGTTCATTATCCCTGCAGTTTGTCGCCCCATTGTATGTTGTCCCTGCTGTTCATCATGTTGTGTCTTCCTTGCCATGTGTCAACCTTGTCCCTCATAGTCAGCACCTCAATTACCCCTATGAGCAGTGGCTCGCAGGTGGGTGGGTGCTGATGTGGCGTTTTTTGTAGTTAGAAGAAACAAGGCCCATTGCCACCCTGCGAGCAGAGGCTCGCAGCGGTGACGAAGGGTGAGTGGCTTGCAGGGGTGACATAGGGTGATAATGTTATTGTTATCAAACCTGAAAAACAAAAAAAAAATAGTTAGTAAAAAAAAAGAGATCAATGAAAATTAACTTACTGGGGGCCCAAACGACAACTAGCACTGTTTGGGCGATTGGCATTCATTCGTTCATCATGGTGAGGTTCTGAGCTGGGCAGCATGGGTGTCAACAGGCCAGGTGGGGCACAGAGAGGGAGGTGTCACCCCCATTGGTGTTGGCGGCGTCGTTCCCATGGTGTCGTTCATGCATTGTTATCAAAAGAAAACAACCTAAAAGAAAGTAAAAGACATTAGTAGAGGCAATAATAAATCAATAAAAAAAGCATACCCTGCCCAAACGACGGATGGGCGTCGTTTGGGCTGCCTGCATTGTGTTCATTCATCTCCATGGTCATTGGTGTGGACAGAGTGGTGACACGGCATTGTTGATGTTGTTGTTGTGGTCGTGGGAAGTTGTCAGGCAAGTGGTGCCACTTTTGTTTTTGGAAGTGCAAATGTGACCACATGGTCCGTGTGCTGCCAGAAGGTATATAAACATCTACCAAACCAATACTTTATTGTAGACTCCTCCCACTTCTTTAATAATTAGTTATATTTAGTACTTATATTAGTTCTTTTTATCTCTACTTATGTAACTTTAGTTGTATATATGGTATGCTTTATATATAGTGAAAAGACCAGTTGCAGCCAATTGCAACCAGTCTTTGATCAGTTTTTGAATATTTTCAAACTGAGGCAACCACAACCGATGGTCTGGTTGCCTTCAGTTGGGTTGGGTTGGGTTTTGGTTTTTTTCCAGTCTATGTGACTGGACCTTTAAACACTAGTCCAAACTCAAACCTAAACCAATTGAAACAGTTTTAAACAGTTCCAAACCAATTAAGGATAGGGGCAAAAATCCTCCTTAATTTGGGCTTTCAATCAAGACAAAAAATAAGCAAAACGGTCAAGAAATGAGTGAGATATCACCAAAACCAAGTTGGGTATCATTTCTTGCTTGGGAAACTTGGTTTTGATGATTTCTCACTCATTTCTCAACTGTTTTGCTTCATTTTTGGTGCAATCTCATGCATAAACTACCATAGATGATGTTAAACCACTTTTTTGAAGCCAATAATATATGTAAACATATGGATCTTTAGCCAAAATCTCATATAAAGTGCTAAAAACATGCCAAACTGCCCGTGATTCCTTAATCAGTTTGAAATGGTTTGAACAGAGTTTGGGACCCCCAAACTGGAAACCAAACCATTCAGTTTTATCCAGGATATTCCCAAACCAAATGATTTCAATCCAGTTTGGTTTGGTTTAAACCAAGTTTAAATCAGTTTAAAATCAAACTTCCCCAACACTAGTCAGAGCAACAGAGGGAAGGGAACATTGGCAAAAACCAGCATGTGGGGCAGTAAGGCCCCAGCCATGCATACAATGCTTTCAAGTTCAGTGACAGTGTCATGACCAAGTGAATGGGAAGTATGCATGTTTTGAATGTGGGAGGGGCAAAGTCAAGTGTGAGACAATGAAAGATGTTGATGCATGGGACTGGTGATAGTGCTGGGAAGGGAAACCCAAACAAAACACCTAAAACCAATGTAATGAAGGGATAACCCAAGCTAAAATATAGTAGCAAGTTGGTTCTAAAGCATGAGAACCTAGGCTAAGGGTAGAGGAATAGAGGGAAGAGGATTCAATGAGAACTGAATGATTCAAATGAGATTCGACAAGCTAGAGGCCATTTGACATGCTGCCAAATGTTTTGAGAGGGTTCAACAAATGAGGAAAGAGTTCGATGGAGGGTGAAAGGAGTGGGGTATTTCAAGGTGGATGTTAATGATAAGAATATGATGAATTCAGTATGATGACGATGTTCAATGGGTTGATAATGAAGATGTGAGTAATGTCAAATGAGTTTGGTGAGTGATTTTGCTGATCTTTGAGTCAAGATGATATTCTTGGACTCAAGAGTTGAGGCTCTTAAATCAGACTAGTGTCAAGTCAACCTGAATGGTTTCTTATTGAAAAGGTGGATAATACAAGCTTTTATAAACTTTTGGAAAATAGTACTAATAAGGAAATACCCCATGTGTTGAACATGAGGCAGGATGTAAGTATTCAAATGGGGTAAATATGATGGATAAAATGATAAATGATGGATAAAATGAGATAAAGAAAATGATATCAATTTGTAATACCTCATGTTCCTTTTGAGGAGTTTGAAATCCCTAAAAATTGTCCCATACCCTTCAATAATGCAATGTATTCCCTTGTTCTGTGTCTGATAAGTGTGTTGTATGACCCCCTGTAGTGTGGGAGTAATGTATGTGAGTTGGTGATAAGAAAAAACAGCTGCTGGACTGCTTGAAATGGGCCTGAACACAGTTGAAGTCCATTCATCATGGTTGAAGCTGATCGGGAAGGTTTGCTGTGATTGACAGAGCTTGTTGAAGCTCGCAAGGTAATTGGATTGACTTGGGAAGGTGCTCAGGGGTGCCACAAAATGATTTGAAATGAATCTATGAAAGTTGAACTTGAACAAAGTCAATTGGTGTATGACAAAGTCGATTGAATGGCTGTATGATAGATTATGATTGTCAAATAATGTTGGAAAGAGGTTTTGGAATGTAAGTAAAGACATCTGATGATGTTCAACTTTGTGCAGAAGTTGTTTGAGAACTGTGTCCTCATTTGATCTTGGTTGAAACTGTTTGAAAGCCATTGAAATATGTTCAAACATGTCAAACATTGATCATGATGGTGTATGGACTTGTTATGAAGAAATGTGAAAAATACCTGATGATTCCCAGTGCTCCAGCTGCAAGGTGAACCTATCACTGGCCAGAGAAAGGAATGGGTGTGGCCAGAAGAAAGGAGAGGAAGGCTGGATCCTCACAGAGGTTCATGAGGGAAGAAAAAGGGAAATCAAAGGGTAAGTACTATGTAACTCCCACTCCCACTCCCACTCCCACTCCCACTCCTGCACTAACTGGGCTTGAAGAAGAAGAAGGACACAAGGTGGCTGGTCCTTAAATTAAGGTTGTCCTGGCTACACTGCAAGATTCTCAGGAAGCAATTCAATGTATGACCTCTTTGGACATGCCACTCCCTCCCCTCCTTCATCCCTCCTCGATCCCCACTGCTGACCCTGTGGACACAGCAATGGTATCCACCAGCAATGTGTTCATGCCACCAGCCCCTCCTTCGCCACTGGCATCACCTTCTCCCTGTCCTTCCCCTTCTCCTTCACAATTATGCAGGTCCCCTTGCAATTTGTCACCTGCCCTGCCTTTGAGAAGTCCCACCCCTCAGCCAAACCTGATGAAGAGAGCAGGAATATCTGAGGACAGAGAGGAGGTCAAATGAGCCAGAAAAAATTAATGGTTGCATATTTTATTTTAATTCATACATAAATATTATTTTGTACTATAATTAGTCTGGAAATTTCATTTTTTTGCTCTCCTCACTCTTACCAAGGGTTGGGATGGGGGTGGGGTCAATGGTTGATAGCTAACTGCTTATGATGCCACTGCTGTTGACATTGAAGTAAGGGGGCAAGGTGTAGGATGTTGTGATGTCTGTTGAGGAGGCAGAGTGGAGTTGTTGTTTGGTAACAGGGATGGATCAATAGGGGGGTCATTCACATTGATGCCTGACATGGGACTCATGTACCTCATGTACGTGTCTTGAGGTATAAGATACTGCAGATCACCATCACCTGGACCATTAATTGGCTGTGGCTGAGCAAGGCCAGCTCTACAGAGTATGTCCATCATCATTTGATTGATTTGTACTTTGTTCAACAGAGTTTCACTTGTGTTCGAGTTGTGTGCCTGTTCTGCCATCAACCGTTGGCCAGGTTTCTTTGTCTTGGATTTCCCTTTGGCCATTTTTCTGGCTCTTGGTTGTGAATGCAGGTTCTGTGAGGATTCAGCTAAGCCTTGGGATTGGCCCTTGGGATTTGGGTCATCACCAGGAGTGGGAGTGGGTGCAGGAGAGTCAACATCAGGCACGGCAGTGGCATCTGCATTATGCCAGCCAGTGCATTTGTGCATCTGTTGAGAAGGTGTAGGGCCATTCAATGCATTAGGATATTGCACAGGAGACACACTACCATCATGTAACTTGATTCTTTTGAACATGAATGCCCTTTCAGGGCCCTGTGCCATTTGCCACTGCAGAATGTGGTCAAAGAAGTCTTCTATGACTCTCTTTTGCATGTTCTGTGGGTCTCTCCATTTGAACCCAGCTGGGAGATATTCAGGGCTGATGAATGTTGATGTGTGCTTGGTAATTGCTGTGAATGGGACATGGTGAGTATGACCATTGTTTGCTAGTTCTGTATGCAGATAAGTAACAACTCATTGGAAAGGAAGTGATCATACTGTAATGCTGCCCAACATCCAACTTAAACCATTCCTCCAGCTCTTTTTGTACAGTGAGCTTTTCCATGGTGTGGGTAGGATGGGGAATCAATCACTAGTCATCTCAAGTCAGATTTGCATTGAGTTGCCTTGTGCTGCTGACCTTGAAGCAACATCTGATGCACATAAAGCCTTGACATAGCCCATGAAGTGGCACTTGAGCTCTGTGATCTCATTATTATATGTGTCTATGAAGGATCATGCAGGGGTGGCCATCAACAATGAAACATGTTCATGACTGTGATCAGGAGTGGGATTGGCAACAGCAGCAGAAGATTTTCACTCATGCATCAACAACCATCAAACCATCAGGTGCAGTGTAGGCTGTGAATGTCACAGATAGCACCCCCATTTCTAGCCACTGTTGTCATGCAGTCTCCTCCACATGCTTAACCAGGTTCTTCTCTGCTAGACTGTGAAACATCAATAACATCATTGGGAGTGGGAGTGGCCATGGGTTAACATACCTTTGCTTCATTTTCTCTGGATAACCTTCTCCCTCCATTTTCTCCTGCTCATTTTCAAGCACTGCTTGTTCCTCTGCACTCAAGCTTTCAAAAACCTCTTGATGGCTGGCAGTCACTTCTGGAACCATCCAGATGTACTTGTGGACACATCCTCAACACCTAACATATCTCCAATTTCTTTCCAAACTTGGTTCCAGTGTAAGCTCCAGATCACTTCTGATCTCTTCACTTTGAAGTTGTTTGACTTTCTGGAGGAGCCTTTCTTCATTTGCCAGTTGTTTGACAGCCAGTTTGTTAGTTCCTGGCAATGTGATCAATAATACGACATTGAATGGGATGATAGCCCACCTTGGCATGTGTGCAACTCTCCTCTGGATCCATTGGGGTCATCTCAATTGATGCCCAGTAATTAAAGATGGTGGGAAGAATGTCAGTCTTGAGGATTTGCAATCAGGCCACTTTTGATTCCTGTGATTGGAATGCATCTTTATAAGGCTCTATGATCTTCTGCTCTTCGACTGTATATCGACTCCCCTTCTGGTAATGTCTGCATCCTGGGTTCTCTGATGGCTCAGGTGTCATTGGAGGGGATTGATGTGGAGGAAGGAATTGTCCTTGCCATCGGCGTAACACAGGGTGCAAGAAAGGATAACATTCAAAGAAATATCTTCAAAATATGCTAAAGATAATCCTAATTTAATCAGCATATTTAATCATGAAATATGGTAAAGTTACATTGAATACTGATACCATATTTTTTTTGAAAGTTGTCTTGAAAAAGATTTGAATGATACTTCAAATATTCTGGAAAATAATATTGTAAAAAAATTTCAAATTTTTATGCATGAATAAATAAGATATTCAATTTATACCATATTTTCTTTGGAAATAATGAGAATATTTCTCACTGAAAAATTTATTATACTTTTATCATATTGTATCATACAATATTCTAAATTTCTTTGGTGATATATCATCAAGAAATATGCTGGAAATATTGTGAATAACTGTTTGAATAATACTCAACATATGTTCAGCATAATTGAAAGACATTTTACCTGTAAATATTTAATGTATTTTCCTTCATATTTGTTAGAAAAATATGATGAAAATATGAAGGAAAATACATTAAATATTTACAGGTAAAATATCTTTCAATTATGCTGAACATATGTTGAGTATTATTCAAACAGTTATTCACAATATTTCCAGCATATTTCTTGATGAAATATCAGCAAAGAAATTTAGAATATTGTATGATACAATATGATAAAAGTATAATAAATTTTTCAGTGAGAAATATTCTCATTATTTCCAAAGAAAATATGGTATGAATTGAATATCTTATTTATTCATGCATAAAAATTTGAATTTTTTTTACAATATTATTTTCCAGAATATTTGAAGTATCATTCAATTTTTTTTCAAGACAACTTTCAAAAAATATGGTATCAGTATTCAATGTAACTTTACTATATTTCATGGCTTATTATTCAAAATATTTACACCATATTTATCTTCTCAATATGGTGACAAAAATCAAAATATTGTTCGGCATTTTTCATGATTAAATATGCTGATTAAATTAGGATTATCTTGAAGATATTTCTTTGATTGTTATCCTCTCTCACACCCTGTGTAACTGGTTATTTGGCATGAGGATCACATGAGGATCACATGAGGATAACACAAGGTCAATAGTACAATAAATAGCCCATCAATGCAATCAATTCCCCCAAATCATCATGAGCCTGACAAGAGCTCCTTACAAGTGAAAGAGAAAATCAAAGAACAATGCCACTCTGCATGAGGACAATGATGGTGCAGTGGATACTGTCACACATAAGGAAGTTGAGGTCAACACAAGACACAGACCAAAAACAAAGTGTATCAAGGTTCCCTTGCCTCTGGTTACAGAAGAACATGATGAAACAAGTTCAGCTGGTATGCATGACAATCCAGGTCTTGCTCCAGAATGGGATATGCAAGAACCTCAGATGGCCAATGAGCTGGTATGGCCAAGGATTGGCATGGTCAATTTCTGACACTGATTGACTTACTGAGGCTCATGTACAAATATCAGAAACAGCAAGACTACAGTATGTCTTGGAGTGTGTTGGACAAATAGATGAACCACTCTTCAATTCCAAATGGCATATCTGGAGACATTTGAGGACATGAAGGACAAAGCAGAACAAGATTTGGCTAATTGGGAAGGTGCTGATCAGCATTGGTGTTTGTCACAACAACCAGCATCCGCCCCATATCACAAGTTGGGAGTGGGAGTGGGAGTGGGAGCCGCAACAGCAACATCAGATGAAGTGAGGGATGA